>JAECUM010070958.1:0-16825 GCA_016617855.1 Megalonaias nervosa | reverse complement strand
TATATCAGCAGCAGCAGCAGCTCAGTCTCGGGAGACCATGCGAGTAGCGCCCTTGGAGTGTCGTCTGTACCTGGGGTTTTGGCATCTTCTGCTGTGGCAGTGCAGGCCAATGCGCGAGTGACAGTCCCTATTGCAGTTGGTGCAGAAGTACTGGGAAGTCTGAGTTACTTGGGTTGCTGCCGCACTCTTCCTTCTCTCATGTTTCTCTGCGGCCAGCTGGCCTCTCGTCACATCAGCGACTGCTTTGCCCTTGCTGACCGTCAGTCCCCAGGTATATATATTCGTATTATTGCGCCATGGGCGGATAACAATTTGATATACCAATAGTATTGGTATATCAATTTGCTTTATACCAACATTTTAAAAGCCATGTTATTTGTAATATTTTCGCAATTATTCCCGTTTTTCATTATGCTCCCAAATATTTACCTCCGTTAATATATTAATACAGATTAGCTTATGTACGATGAGAGATCATCGATACCATCATGCCCAGAGTGGTATTAATATGCCTCACATGTCATAGAGGTAGTTGTTTCATTGCCCTGATTTAGACCGTCGTTTCCGATAATTAGAAAATTTATATCACAGTTTGTTCCATTGCCTGTGGTTATTTATACCGCATCATTATTCGCTTTCATTGTTAAGAAGTAAACTCTATTTTATTCCTAGAATGACGTATGGGACCAGCTAATCACTAAGGTTGTTTTGTAGTGGGAAAATTTAAAATGATCTTTTAATGGAATATAGTGCTTTTACACAGATATCCATCTATTCAGAATATCAGAGTGACACCATGCCTGTCTTTTCTTGTTTTGTTTTTTTTTTTTGCCCTGCGAAATTCTTTGGCAATGTATTCTGTTATTCAGAAAAGGCTTAAACGTTCGATGTTGTATTTTATGTTTCTTGTTTTTGTTTGGTTTCAGCGGCACTTAGAAGCAGCAGACTTCTGAGCCGCTGCGGTTCCTATTATATGTTAATACTCGTTCAGTGATGAGAGAGATACAGATATACAGAGAGAGAGAGAGAGAGAGAGAGAGAGAGAGAGAGAGAGAGAGAGAGAATGGTGTGGGACTGAAACGATTACCCGGATAACGGTTTACGCTTCCTATGTTGAGGTGGCCATTTACAATTTGGTAAGCGGTTAATCGGTACATCTCCCTCCGAACCAGCCTATCCTCGTTTCCAGAATCAAACTGATAGTTTGTCAGGGGCGCCCGCAGAATTATTTTCGGGGCGAGGATGGGGAAACATGTAGTGGTCAGCTATTACGTTTTACGGATGCAGGCCAAAACATGTTTAGAGGTGAACCGTCTCTCCCCACCACCTTTTTGTGCGGGCGCCCATGTAGCTTGTCTAGTAACATTCTGTTTCTTCATCATCACATGAAAAACGTTAAATCCTCCGATCATCCGGTGATGAGTCTAGCCTCTGAGAGACACCCATCGACCTCCGCTCAGTTGGAAGCACCGTAATGCAGCAGGCACGCCTGTTTGAAAGTGTTATTCTTGAACGTGGACAGTTATTTTTTCCTTTTTAAATTTTATTTTCTATGCATAGTAATTTGAGCTCTTTATTTTATTTGAAGATAAAAGCGTTATGACTAGACTCCTGCTGGGCATTTAGCTATGAAACTGTAAAAGTATGTTTCGTGTTGTGCATTAATCATAAAAAAGCGCTCAAGGAATTTTATGTTGACATTGATTATACAACTATTCTTATATTTTTGTGGAAAGCTTAAGTTTGAAGAGAATAGGAAAGTGAAATTTATTCTATTCAATTAGGAACTGTAGCTCTACACATTTTCTTTTATGTTTAATTTTATAATTGTAATTTAGATTTGAATCTGCTAAGATAACTTAATTTGTTTTGTTATTGCAGTTTTACTCACTTTTATTAACCTCTAACCTATTTATCTTTCCATATCTAGTAAATCATCCAGTAAAGAGAGGAGTGGGCTGTTTGTTGAAGGGGTGCAACGATTACTTTGTAAGCTGCGGACGGTTCGAGTAACGGTGGTGATTAGTTACTAATTTTGGTAAATGTTTAATCGGTGCTGAGAGCAGCTGTGATGTGTCTATAATCTTGTGTCGACCTCCTGTCCACTAGAAGCACTCGTTATCTAACAGGCTAAGTCTGAGTGTGAGCAGCCATTGCCAAATTTTCTGCAACACATAAGACTTAAAGTTATTTGTTCATTCCTTGATGTTTTCTTTCTTATATTCACATCTTTTTGAAAGTGGAGCGATTCTTGAACATAAACAATTCCGTTCTTTTATTACTTTTATGAATAATGTTTCAAACTCTTTGTATTATTTTGTAAAAAAGGTTTCTGATGCTAGACTATAACTGGATATTGAGCAATGAAACTTTGAAGGTATAATCAGTGTAGTTTAGTCATCACACGTTAGTATTCAAGGAATTGTAAGTTAATATTGATGATAAAACAGTTTTGAACAGGATTAAATACAAATAGCACACCCAATCAGTTTCACTTGCGACCCAGTCTTTTATTTATTCAAAATTAACAGAGTAGTTTTCCACATTCTGTTTCAAACCTGCTTTACCTTTATCACCTTTAATTAAACATTAAGCCAACATACAAACCTTACTTCCTTCCTTTGACAGTTCAGGTTTCTTGTGAACCAACCATTAATTTTCGAGGGTCTTGAATATTTTTTTAAACAGGCACTTGCCGAGATATTTTCAAAATTTCTGCTTTTGCTATTATATAGCTTTCATCGTCATGATGAAACAAGTATAGATTAACCTTACCACTAATGAGAGAGATAGGTTCTAGCATTTTGATAAAATTTTCATATGAGACTGAATTTATTGACATACCACTTTTTCAATTCATCATCCACGGTAATCTTTGTGTATTTGTCTTATGATATTGGATTATAAAGATTATCAGCAGCATTAGAAAGTGAGTCTGTGTCCCATGTAATCTTACTAAAATAATCTGAATTTTCTGTGCGAACTAGAAACAGCTTTATCTTATTTCTGTTTTTGAAATACGTGCTGTCCTTTTCATTGTCAAGCATAATCGTCATATGCTTACCTCGAAAAAGAATTCTTTTCATCTTTAAAGTGGTATCTTCCACTGTATTATCTTCCTCTTTTTTTTTTCATATTTCACACAAAATTTTTCTGTCTTTATTTTCACACAAAACTTTTTACTATCCTTATTTTTTAAATGAAATTGCTGGCAATTTCACACAAAATTTACTAAGTATCATTTTTATTATTTCTCAACTCTGTTCGGTGTCATATCTACAAGCAGACTGTCTTTGACTCGCAGTTCCTCTATTAGATCTAGCATAATAAACTTTTCACCTCTGAGGTAAGCTCGAAGTTGATAAAGAATTTTATTATAAGTCGCTATTGCTATTTTAGAAGACATATTTCTATTCTCGTATTTTGGCCCGATCTTTTTATTAACCGCTGATAAAACAAAACCTACCCCGGGTACTATAAGGAGTAATGGATTTAATGTTCCTCCTACTGAAATGATTCCACTAGTTGTTAGTATCAGAGGAATACAATTAAGCGCGCTTGTTATTTTGCTATAAACGTTTCTAGCTTGTCTGACACAGTAAAGTTTTTTATGATAATATTTATAGTATTTGATTAACTCGTCTCTATCTTTGTCTTCGAGATCTGACGAAATATGATTGAAGTCTATTATTTCTTCTTTCGTCATTATAAAACTGTTTCTGTAATTATTTTAATCGCCGTAGTAAAAATATTTTCAGCTCAAACCTTATCGATCAAAGCACTAAATATTTTACTGACGGAATCGACAAGAAACTCTGTACTTATCATACACTTCAGATGAGATATCATCATATCTAATATCTGTTAAAACTGAGGATGAAGATGGAGGGTTAAAATGTGTTGGTATTTCAGATGTATCATTAACTCACGATAAATATCTTCTGTTTCGTCGATATAACTAACAACCTAAGATAACTGACCCAGTTTAAAATTTTTAAGTACTAGATGCTGCCTGAGAATTGCATAAGCTGTTGTAAAACTTAAAAGACCGTAAATATCAGCTTCCCCTATATCTATGGCGGGTAGATTCAGGTATCCAGCATTCAGCTCTTTGCTATTTTTGTATTTGTTTTCTGTCAGTAACTTTCCAGCTTCTTTTGTATAGTTTTTCAACGCGATTTTTTTAAAACTGTTATGTATTTCATAATCTTCATCAGTTCCAGGTTTCACAGTTGTTATATCGTCAAGCTCTTGATAAAATATGTCTCGTTCGAAATCATCATGTAACTCAATCCTAGTCTCAATATCTGATACTGCTTTTAGTGCAGCATCAATGTGATATACGTTATACTTTTCTGTATCGCCGGTGAGAGAGTCTATCAAAACTAGATATGCTATTGTTAGCAGGTTAGTGTCAGTACTGTTATCTACTATTTCTAACAGCGTCTTTTTATCATAATAGTCTATGCCTAGCACACGAAATACTAGACTTTTAGCAAATGTTTCTTTGAGCTTACGATTTGTAAGAAACTTGTGTTTCCTTGTTTCAGCTAGTTTGTCAAGATCGTCGTGAATCTTCTTTAGTCTCTCTTGATCTGGTTTCTTACCGCCATGAAATTTTGTTTTTACAACGTTAGATTCATCAATAGTCAAAACATTTTCTTTATTTAGCTAGAGCAGTGTAATTATCAAATATTGTTCAACCTTTAACCGCCGCCCCTCGCAGTCATTTACAGGACAGTATTGGCTAATTATATCAAAGTCTCTGGTAGCGTATTTCAGCTGAGGGCCTCTCATTCCTGAAGCTCTGACAAAGATATCACTGTTCTCAGTTAAACCAGGGGAACGTAAAGTTAATTTTTTCATTCGAGCAATTATATTTATTGCTCTTGCTTCCTCGATACTTTCTGGTTCTAGCGAATCAACTTCGGCTATTTCAATCTCCGTTTAAGGGTTTAGTATAAAATTATAAAACTCGTTTGCCATTCTGATCGATGGAGGATCAATATATATTTTAGATTACAATTACATTCAATCGTCCAGTGCATATATCTGAAACATCGACAAACCTGGGAAAGGACCACTATCCCTCACGGTTAAAACATAAATCCGGAAATACGAGTATTTTTGTTGTTGTTGTTGTTGTTGTTGTTAAAGGATTAAGTATAAAATGTCTAGAAGTAGAAATATTAACGATAAATGCAATTCATAGATTAGTCCAGGTTGAATCATCATTCGTCGCTGTAATTCAAAGTCATAAGCGTCTATGTCATTAGCATTTATTAGACCTCGTAGTTGATATTTCCATATTGCTACGGCCGCTGGACACTTTATTGTAATCTAAAAGTTATTTGTTTCTCCGTCTGTGACCCACTCTTACCCGTGAGATAGAGGGCTGTTAAAGGCAAACACATAATCTGGTTTATTATCCGAATAATAGCTTGACGCTGTTACAACAAAACCCATGTTTGAAGCATCGTTTAGATGTGGAATGTGGCCGACACTATTTTTAGCTCTTTGTGTGCTACAACCAATCAATTGCGAGTTGATAACACTGTCCACATACAGTTTATTGGTATGATCGGATGTAGAAACGGTTACATACTTAGAAGTTATCGACCATATCAATCTCACCTGTAACTGTACCTCCAGATTTTTTAAGATAATTGGCATCTGCAGTAGTAATTGCACTCGCTGACGCTGCACTTATCTCTGCGTCCTCGTACAATTTTTTTGTTACATCAAATCCGGCGACTGGATTATAAGTCGTTGTTATTTTATTCGAGCCCATGCTTAACATACCAATATGGTATCACCGGATTTTGCTACTCGTGATGCAATATTTGTTGCTATCATATCATGGACGTAATTTTTATTTGTTAAATCTGATACCGCTGTTAGAACTGCCGTAGTTATTATCTTATTCGATCTCATGTCCAGATTTCCCACCATAGTATCACCGGATTTTATTACAAAGTTGTCCTTGACAAACTTTACATTTGGTGAGCGTTGTATTATCAAGTTGAGCATTAAATATTAATTTCCCACCTATATCTATATTTGCAGCCATCCTCCCAGCAGATAATGACAACTTAGAATTATCTATTGAGATAAGCTGTGCATAGCTTACTGCCTGTGAATTATTTATGTTGGGGAGGATTCGGTCTCAAGATTTACAACTTTATTTTTACTCATATCGATATTTCCCGTCATCTTTCTACCCGACAACGATAACTTACCATTACTGACCACACTAATTTGTGCAAGGCTTACTGCCTGCGAGTTATCCGAGTTGATTGGCGGATACGTAGTTTCAAGGTCTAGCACTCGCTGACCAGACATACTTAAGTTACCTGCCATCGTATCCCCAGAGTTTTTGATATAATTTGTTAAATCTACACCAGCCGTAGTGGTCGTAGCAGAAGCTGTTTTGTCGGTTGAGCTGTCAATTAACGTACCAAATTTTGAGCAATAGCTCATTCTTATTTCTTTCTGCGAGATAAAATTTAACTTTGACCGCCTGATAAAATTTAACTTTGACCGCCTGATAAAATTTGACCTTGACTGCGAGATAAAATTTTGTGAATATCTGATATAGAATGAGCATAATCAACTTTGACATGGAGCGATTAATCAAGAATCAGCATAACTACGACCTATCGGACTGCCATTATTTGATGGTAGGACGAATTGGATCAGGCAAAACTAACCTTCTGATGAATTTATTACTTAACGACCTCTTCAACTACGATCGAGTTTATATCTACGCAATAAATCTACATCAAGATAAGTACGAACTGCTTAGCGAATATAACGAAAAGCTGAAAAATGAACTTGGCGCCTGCGACGATATTTTTATCATAAAACAAACCCGAAGATCTAATTCCAGTTGCCGATCTAGATTCTAACGAACATAAAATAATTGCTATTGATGACATTCCGTTCAGCAATGGAGAAATGAACAAGATAAAATCGTATTTTTCCCTGTCCCGCAACAGAAAATGTAATGCAATATACCTAACTCAATGCTTCTACAATACTGATCGATTCATCAGGCGAAATACTGGCTGCTTCATAATATTTGCCGGACTAGAAAATATCGACGTACAAAACACAGCACGAGAGCTGTGTGCGGGTGTATTAAAGGACAAATTTGCCGAGCTTTATCATAACGCTACTAGTGATGGCGGACAGAGTTTCTTTTTATTTGATAAGCTAGCAAGAGATCAAAATCGTATGTTCAGATGCGGAATAGACAAGTTAATCTAACGGTAAAATGGTCTTACGGTAAACATCTAAAATTGGTCAAACAAAATAAATAAAACGAAAGAATGGACACAAAACGAATTGAGGTTCTAAAGAAATTTGTTGCAACCAGAGCAACGTTCAAAAAAAAAAGGTTGAGCAGGAACGTCAAGGTCTACAGCAGACGGCAGAAGAAAATGACAGACTTTTTAGACCAGTCACTGAGGTTGTACTTGGCAAACAGCCAGATATTTCTGCGGCAGATCTTTAAAAAATTATCAGAGAAAGGATTAAGAGGTGTCCTTGGAGAGGAGCGAAAAAGGTTGCAGAGTAAATTATTGAGCGAATAAGAGATCCAGCTGTCCGACAAGCTGCAGTATTACAAAAAATTGAAGAGCAAGCTAGAGATAGTGATGAATATGTGGCTGTTTTTCTGGAAACGATCAATAAATTAATGAGAGAGGCTTTATATCCAGTAGATGTTACCGAGTTAAGAGATTTTGAGCAGAATTTTTTTGGCGCGAATAAATTAAGGGTCGATTGTATAAAACAAATGAGTGACGATGCGATAGATAATTACATCAAAAAACTCGAAATTGTAATAGAAAAAAATAGAGAGGCTTTTGATAAGATCGGAGAATTTACTAATTACAATGAAGCAAACAAATTTTTTAATTTGCACAGACAATTTATTGTTGCTGAGCTTTACGATATTATACTTGATAACATAAGAAAACAAACAACAGGATTTAATTACAAAACATTACAAAACATAATAAAACAACAGGATTTAATTACAAAACATTACAAAACATAATAAAACAACAGGATTTAATTACAAAACATTACAAAACATAATAAAACAACAGGATTTAATTACAAAACAGCGTTATTAGAAAACTAGGCTAAAAGAATTGATGACCAAAAAATAAAAAAGGTCATGGTCTGAAGATCTTTAACTCGACCGCTGAAATAGTTGACAGACTGATGTTATTAAAGGCATCAAAGGAAGCTGGAAATACGATCACAGAAACTGACAACGAAATTGTTGAAATTTTAGATAATGTCAGATCAAACGGTTATTTGACATCTGACGAATATTATATTTTACATAGTGATATGATTCGCGGCAATCTGATTCGCTAACCACAAAGCATAAACTGCTAGCAGTTCAGTTTTATCTATCAAATAAAATAGGAATGTTATCAACAACGTTACTGCTTGATTCGTTACAGACTATGGCGGACAGTGCAAACTTCTGTTATTTATAAACCACCAATCGAACTTGACAGTGATAAACAATATGAAGTAGGTTTAGTTTCAGCTACTGCTTGGCACGCTATGGCAAACATCAGAACTAACGTAAATGATGATTTCATATTTCAATCAATTCAGCCAGCTCGCCCGGCTTGGATTTCAGTTAAGATACAGCAGGGCGCTTATAATGTTACAGATCTAAATAAAGCAATAAAGATATTAGTTACAACAAAGGTTGAATCTGCATCAGATAATTTTGAGCTCATTCCAAACTATAACATACTGCGTGCCAGAATTACTTTGAAAAACGGTTTTATTGTTGATTTCAGCCCCACAAACAGCATCGGTCCGTTATTAGTATTTTCTCGAAAACAATACGGTTCTGAATCGCAAAGTGCTTCAATTTTATCCGATGGCGAATTACCCGTTGATATAACGGAAGTAAGTTCGATTTTAATAAATTGCTCCATTGTCAGCGGGTCATATATGGCACGTGGTATTAAAGGTCAAACTGTTTATTCTTTTTCTCCTGACGTACCACCTGGATCGCTAATGCAAGCAAATCCAAGACAAATAATCTTCTATGCTGTTAGTGTTGAAAATCAGATATCTGCTATCACGATGACACTGACTGGTCAATCCGCCGGCAGCTAAATCTCAATAACGAAATTGTAACATATTATATGAGCTTGAGGTCAGTGAGCTTTGCTCACACAGTTAACTAATCACAGTTAGCTTGCTGACCACATTCAATTTTATCGGACAGTTTTGTATAACGAAATGAAACAACGAAAACTTTATCATAGAAATATTGTAGGAGGTTTCTTTGGAAATATATTTACTAAAATAACTGAAAATGTACCTGGAATTGCAAAAACAATAGCGCCTATTGCGTTAGACGCATCAAAAGCTTATGCCACAGTAGCGTCTTTTTCAGCAGATTCAGCTTTTGGATAGAAGATTGCTGATAAAATTAAGGGTAGACCACCGATAAGCAATAGGGATATAAAACAAGCAATTTCGGAAATATCACCAACATCAGAAACTACTAAGGCGTTAATAAGAACGACAAAAAGACTGCTATCCCCGGCCGGCGAAGAAATTGTTAAGAAGCTGATGACACGAGCTAAACCTAAAATCAACATCCCAATTTTTTTTTATTTTATTTTTATAGTCGAGAACAATAAAATGTCGATTAAAAATTATCTTCACCTAGCCGAGGAAGTAACAATAGACGACTCGGCAACAAAGTTCGAGTATACTGAATATCTCAACGAAAATTCAAACGAATCTAACTAAGCTGGATTACGAATTTTTAACACAAGAAACGAAGACGTGTTTCTATTACCGCATAAGGCTGTACTCGAAGTTTGAGGTGTAATTCAAGTAGATGCAAATTCTAAAATTACACTTGTTAATAACGGATGGAGTTTGTTTATAAGCGCTAGATATCAACTTGCTAATCAAACTGTAGAAGATATTTCAATACACTTGCCAGTTGCAAGTACGATTCTTAACGTGGTGTCGTTCAGCGATGATTACTCATGATCAGTAGCAACAAATATGTTCTGGTATAAAGACACTGGAACTGGAGATACTAATATAATAGATTTGAAAGTTACAACACCTGTTGCTGGTACTAACGATGAAGGAACTCATGCTAATATTAATGCGTTTTTAGCACCTCTCCATGTAAGATATGGAACAACAGCATCCGCTGATAATATTGCTGATAACACTAGAACCGTACTAATAAAGTTTTGTAACACAATTAAAACTAACCCACCAGCTATTGATGCTGACACAGCTGAGATACTAGCAAAAGCTCGGTACATTGCTGTTCTAATTAACTCGAGATCCAACTACAATGACAGTTATCTAAAGAGAATTGCTTTGACAGATAGTTCACATCTGATAACAATGATACTGCCGCTTAGCACAATATTCGGATTTTGTAGAGACTATAATAAAGTATTTCGTGGAATGAAACACATACTTGATAGAGCTGATCAGAACGATTGTCTGTTGAAATCTGATGATACTGTTTATGGTGCGTCTGTAATATTCACGACTGGCGTTGTAGATGCCACGTGTAGTTCCGTCGATAGATAAATCGATAGAACTTGAGACAATGTTGACCGCTTATAGCAGAAAAATTTACTTTGAACAGAACAAGATTTATCAAGTTGCACTACCAAACATAACAGATAACACATGGCGCATAACGACTGCGCCAAGCTAACAGTTGCCAAGGCATGTATTTATTGTGTTTCAAAGACAGAATAAACGTGGAGATCAACTTCAAAACAATTCAATTTTTCGACAGCGCTGATGTCAGACAAATATTTGTCAGAATAAATTCTAAACAGTATCCCGAACGAATGTAATTTCACAGCTGGAGTTAATAGAAACATTTCTAAAGCTTATATGTACCTGATAGAAACTATGCAAAAATATCAGGATGCTGACAGTGTATTTCAAAATTCATTTGAAGAGTTTGGAACTCTTTATCCGATATTTTACTTTGATGTCAGTAAGCATAGCGAACGAGCTATTGGATCGATGTCAGACATTGAAGTCACGTGGTCACTTGGACAGGCTCCAGGAGCTGTTGATTATTATGCTTATGCGCTAATTGTATTTGACAGATTCTTAACGATATCTACCAAGGGCAGGATGACGGTCCAGGTCTAAATGCCAAGTGTGAAGTGTTTGGCTTATAACTTTATCAAACAAGCAAGCGGTAGGAATATACTGATTTTCTGATTAAGAAACACTACCAGGTCCTCTGCACTTGAAATGTTTTATCAGAAAAGCGGGCAGAATATATTGATCCTCTAACAAGCGGCGGATCTACTGCATTTCCAATTTTATCCAGCAGAAGGAAAATTAATACAGAATGAAATACATTATACACGAAGTGAATTTATCATCTGGACAAACATCAGTCTGTTTCGCTTAAGATAGACTTCGGAACCCCGGGCGGAAGATCGCAGAGCGATCCACTGCCGGCAAAGCTAATGTTAATACAGCGGAAAATCAATAAAATAGGACTGCGCAAGCCTTTTATTTTAAATTTATCAGTAGCACAAGTTACTGCAATGTCTAGATCGCAAGCGATTCGTGGTGGTTTTCTGGGACCTGCATTGGCAACTATTGCGAAAACGGTACTACTCAAATTACTGCCAGTACTCGGTACCCTGGGGATAGTTGCTGCCTCGGGCGCCGTATCCTTTCTGTGTCGGGTGACGGTATCAAACAGTTAGTATAGCATTTCACTTTTGTCTAACGATTACAAATAAAAAATGCCCAAGAACACGAAGCGTTCAGAAACGTAAAACAGCAGAGAAACGTAAAACAACTAAAATAAAAAGACGAACCGGAAACCTATCCATGGTGGATTCATAGGTCCGTTGCTAGCAGGAATAGGGGAAGTCTACTTCCCAATCTGCTGGGAATAGGACGTGGGAGAGGACTAATGCTACGCGGTACCAGGAGGTAGATCTCTCTGCGATCCATCCGTTAAGCAACTTTGAGATCTTAGATAAACTGAAAGATGTTAGCGGATTTAAAGGAGTATTTTCTAAAGATGAGCTCGGGATTCAACGTGGAGGGAGAAGTTGTGTAATAAATATCCAAAACTTTAACAATGGATCTGGTATGCATTGGGTAGCTCTTTATAAAAACAACTATTTTGATTCGTTTGGGCTACCACCGAGTGATGTTATCAAGCAGTACGTGCTAGTGTCCCAAAAGTACAAAAAAAAAAAAAAAGATCAATTATTCGTCTGATCAACTTCAGCCAGTAGGAACTGCAACTTGTGGATATTACTGCGTTATGTTTATCAAACAAATGTCCGGAATGCAAAATTTTCTGACATTTGTATTACAATTTGTACCATAAACCAAGTCTGGAAATAGCAATTTTATCTAACAAGCAAATATAAAAATGACTACGTATTGCCTGAAATGCAGAAGTAAAACGGAAAATACAAACGAAACCACGGAAACTACTAGGAATAATAGACTAATGCTGAAAAATATTTGTGCTAACTGTGGCCGGAAAAAGAGTATCTCAAACGTGGCCCACTATTACCTGGAGGTCCGGAAATGCCAAGAATTTCTAATACTATTTTAGTCGACGATTTAATTATAACAAAAATGAAAGGCCAGTTTGCAAGCAAAGCGTGTGACTGTAAAGCTGACCACGATCACTCTCTCGAGCAAGATAAAATAGTGACTTATTGTCAGTGTTGTAATCAACGAGCTGTAATCGGATCCGGTTTAGATATTCACAAGTTAATTGGCAAATTATCGAAACCCAAACATGGTAGGACCCTGCCACGCCACAGGTATACAGGCCTCATAAATATTCGACAAGGAACATTCATGAGCATTTTCCCTGTGGGACGGCGTATAAGGTCGTGTGTGCAGGTGATAAATCTTTATCAAAACCAGTAAGGATTTACCGTGGAAATGAACCAGCTGTATGGTTGTTAATAAACCTTATCGATGATATTGATCTCATCCTGATTTACTCGCTAGGACAAAAAAAAAAAAAAAAAAAAAAAAAATTAGACCAGTAAGAGTAAAACAAGAAGCTGAATTTAATAAGCAAAAATATGCTATATTTGTGAGGGCGGGCTTTTGCC
This sequence comes from Megalonaias nervosa, assembly GCA_016617855.1. NCBI lineage: Eukaryota > Metazoa > Mollusca > Bivalvia > Unionida > Unionidae > Megalonaias > Megalonaias nervosa. The sequence continues at coordinate 3,671 of JAECUM010070958.1, read as the reverse complement.
TCAAGATAAGGTAAAAGATCACTGCCATATTACTGGAAAATATCGTGGTACTGCACATGACAGATGTAACTTAAAATATACCGCACCGGATTTCGTCCCTATTGTATTTCATAATTTCAGAGGATATGACGCTCATATTATAGTTGAAGCGTTCGGTAATAATGATATAATAAACCGCCTGAAAATTAGTAACAACAATAAAATAAAGTGCATCCCAAATAATACTGAAAAGTATATGTCGGTAACACTAGGCAAGTTGAGATTTATTGATAGTCTGCAGTTTATGGCAGCGTCGCTAGACGAGCTTGTCAAAGGTTGTAGTAAATTTAATAGTTTGATTGAACATTTCGGTGTGCTGGCAGTTTATTGATACGAAAAGGAATTTTTCCCTACGAATATCTTTTTGATTGGAGCAGATTTGATGAAAAGTGTCTACCTGACAAAGAGAAGTTTATTCTAGGTTAAACCTTGAGGGTGTTAGGGATGATAATTATGCCTATGCTCGATCGATTTGGGATTCGTTCGGCTGCAAAAACTTGGGAGATTATCATGACCTGTACCTTATCACAGATGTTCTGTTGCTCACGTATATATTTGACAGTTTCGGAGACGTCAGCGCTGGTAACTACGGACTCGACCCAGCGTGGTACTATTTGGCGCCCGGACTAAGCTGGGACTCGTTACTGAAACACAGTAAAATAAAACTGGAGCTGCTAACAGACCCTGATATGTTCAACTTTATAGAACGTGGAATCCGAGGCGGAATAAGTGTCATAACAAAAAAATATGGCAGGGCCAATAATAAATATCTACCCGACTATGATAGTACAGCTCCATCAAGTTTTATAGCCTATCTTGATTCGAATAACCTGTATGGCTACGATCTATCGGAGTCTATGCCGGTCGGTCGATTTGGGTGGATCAGTGAAAAACAGTTTTTCAAAGAAACTGATAAAACTATACCGGATGATATTAGTTATTTTATTGAAGTTGATATTGACTATCCTGTTGAGCTTCATGATGCGCATAACGACTATCCATTTTGTTCAGAGTCGATGCTGATCGACTACAGTTTATTATCCGATGAGCAGAGAAATTATTCGTCTAGTGGAAGCATTAGTGGTAAATCTGTAGTCAACAATTTAGTTCCTAATCTGCTTGACAAACGGAGGTACGTTTTAACCTATACAAATTTTAAGCAAGCAGTTGATCATGGTCTGATACTAAGAAAAGTTCATAGAGTGCTAAAATGTAATAAATCGCCGTGGATGAAAAGCTACATCGACTCAAATACAGCACGACGAGCAGCTGCCGAAACAGAATTTGCAAAATCTTTTTCAAGCTTATGAATAACAGCGTCTTTGGCAAGACCATATAAAATATCAGAAAGCGAGTCGATATTGAAATAGTCAATAACGTGGAACGTCGTAATAAACTTGTAGCATCTGACGATTTTGTCAGTATGAAAATATTTAATGAAAATCTAGTAGCCATTCAACGACGAAAGACGAATCTGAAGTTAAATAGCCAGTTTATGTCGTTATGGCAGTACTTGAAATATCAAAACGGCTAATGTACCAATTTCATTACGATTTTGTCAAAGATAAGTGGCGTGATGCAGAGCTGTTATTTACAGATACTGACTCGCTAATGTACAAGATAAAATCTGATGATATTTATCAAGAAGTTTATGATAACAGAGAGATGTTTGATCTTTCAGATTATCCTAAGCACAGCGGATTCCATTGTGATGATAATACAAAAGTAATAGGAAAATTTAACGATGAGACAAACTTTGTTCCTATCGTAGAGTTCATCGGATTGCGTAATAAAATGTACTGTCTAAAATTAGCTGATAATAAAGTTAAGAAACAAGCTAATGGAATTAAAAGAAATGTGGTAGGTAAGGTGATAGGATTCGATATTTATAAAGCTGCGTTAGGCGGATTTTCTAGTTATGTTGAGATGAGGGTAATAAGGTCAAATTGTCATAAAATTGAAACAGATGTTATCATAAAATCTGGTCTTTGTAATTTTGATACTGCTCCGATGGGATAAATACATTTGTGTTAGGATATGAAAGGTCTGATGTTGACTTTAGTAAGATGGAGTTTCTAGATTTTTTATTACAGTAAATCTCATATAAATTTTATGACAATGTTAGGTATTGTAATTTTATGTGAAATATAAATCACAGTACGAACCACCATACTGTAAAACAATAGCAAAAGGGAATACCTGAAGACCAGGTTGAATGACGTTGGATATCTCTTATCTTGGCTAATTGTTGTATTTTTCCATTGTGCATAAGCATACCCCCTGGTGAGTCGCTAAGTGCGAAACGAAATTTTAGAGATTCATAGGGCTGTCCAGGCTGATTTTCAATTTTGCAATTGTTGGATTGCTAAGCGCCAGAGTTTTGTAATAAAATACACCCACTAAGCGAACCCCGTTCGCTTTGAGGTTCGGAGGTGCCAGGCGAGTTGCATCTGGAATTAGTTTTTTTCACAATTTTAGAATTACCCGTTTAAGTATATCTGGTATTTCCAATGCTCGCAGGCGCTCCCCCAATTATAATAGCTTCCGTCGCGGAAAGCAAGACAATATGTCTATCGCATTTTTCTGGAATGGAACCCATAAAGTCGTTTCCACTAGTCAATCTAACATTTGTCTGTACGCCTAACCTATCATGCTACCGAGCTCTTACAGATATGCAGATGAAATTTAGATATATAACTATACGAAGCAGACACTAATCCCTTTAGAGCGTGTGTAAATCGATTGGGGGGGGGGGTTAAAATCTCAGCGAGTTATTAATAGCGCATTCATTTTAACAAATCTACAAATCCAAGCGAGTTATTAAAAGCGGATTGGAATTTTATGTGAATGTTAGATATAGTAGAGTGCAAGGCACAAACCTCAAGGAGTTCAATTTTGCGTGAAATATACATATAAATCGTCTGCGATTTCAAGTAAAACCAGCAGCAGTAGAGTTTAATGGGTGTTTCTAAGACAAAACCCTATTTTGTGTGACGACAATGAATGATTCAGTGGTAGGTCCTAGAGCTAGGTAATCAATAATGAAATTTTGTTGCCTCCACATAGCTGTTTTCGTTTTTGTTTAGACTAACAGGGGAGCCTGGGAGGGGGTGATCATTATTTCGACCTAATACAAAATAGAGGTTTGGCAAAGAAACCTCATTATGCTCCACCGCTAGGGAAACGGGTGTGAGAGGGGGCTAGGAATTTCTTTCTAGCCAGTATATAATTGTCTGGTTGTTATATAATCGTTGTTGATGATATTCGTTTGTATAAATCATCAACATATATTTTTTTCTTTTAATTCAATACCCAGGGATTAATAACTAGACCTGCGGCATCACTTTTGATTTTGCTGACGGAAACAGTACTCAGACGGAGTGTACGTTGTTCAGTGAATTTTCCAATAAATGTTTCAAATAAACAAGCGGTTATTTTAATTTTTGTGACTACTACACGCAAACAGAGAAACATACCTATTTTCTTAATTCTCTCTCTCTCTCTCTCTCTCTCTCTCTCTCTCTCTCTCTCACACACACACACACACACAGGCGCTTACCATATCTCAGACAGCACACACGCACACACAAACAATTCCCTTTCTGTCTCTTTCTAATCAAGTGACAAATATT
>JAECUM010070957.1:0-10547 GCA_016617855.1 Megalonaias nervosa | reverse complement strand
TAATAACATTATTATTATTATTATTATTATTATTATTATTATTATTATTATTATTATTATTATTATTATCATTATTATTATTATTAGATTTTATTATTATTAATATCATTATTATTATTATTATTATTATTATTATTATTATTATTATTATTATTATTATTACTAATATTCTGATTCAGAAATATTTTTATCATAATATTTTCTTTTTAAACAAATATTTATTGTATAATGAATCAAGAAAATATTATGTTATTATTTCTGCGATTGAAAGATTACAACATGACGGTATAAAAACATCTGATGAATTTAATCCTCAGAAAATTATGTGTGATTTTGAATCATTACAACAACGAAAATTTGAGAATAAATACACATTACCAGCCCATTACAGATTCATAAAGCTGATTCAGCAAGCAATGTTACAGTTGCTGGCAATAGTTACAGATACACAGGTAAAGCTATTTGCACCTCTTGCACATTCAATCGAAAAGATTAAGTCAGAATTGTCTCACGAATACGAAACAAAAAGAATTGTGAATGCTCGTATAAGACAGTTGAGGGAGATTATGTCTGCTTGTAATGTCAATGATGATTGTGATTGTGAAAGCGCCGTCACCAGTGACTATAGTGGCAACGAAACTAACTCTGTCACAGTGACTGTGGTACCAGCAAAACAAGAGGAATAATTCATTTCTGATAATAATAATAATAATAATAATAATAATAATAATAATAATAATAATAATAATAATAATAATAATAATAATGACAATATTTATTTATATTTACTCAGAATCAGATTTATTTTTTATTCTGATAATAATAATAATAATAATAATAATAATAATAATAATAATAATAATAATAATTATTATTATTATTATTATTATTATTATTATTATTATTATTATTATTATTATTATTATTATTATTATTATTATTAATTTTTATTCTGATAATAATAATATTTATTTTTTATTCTGATTGAATCCACTGACAGCTAAGTACTTACAGACAGCACACACACAAAAATAAATCGCTAGTCATGTAATCAAGCGGGACAACTGCGTAATTAATCTATCAGAGAGAGCTTTGCTTGACAGAGTTATCTCGCTTTATGTGTGTATGCACTGATCTCTCACCGACGACAGAGAACCCAGAATGAGTAAACTTCTATCATTTGCCTCAATTTGATAACTGATCGGTACATTTATTAATATTATTATATGATATGTACCGATCCGTTGTCGATGATAGAGATATCAGAATAAATAATACTTCTACAGTGATATTTATATTTCGGCAATAATAATTTTATTATCAATGATAATAATATTTATTTTTTATTCTGATAATAATAATAATAATAATAATAATAATAATAATAATAATAATAATAATAATAATAATAATATTATTATTATTATTATTATTATTATTATTATTATTATTATTATTATTATTATTATTATTATCATTATTATTATTTTTTTTTTTATTCTGATAATAATATTTACTCAGAAACAGATTTATTTTTATTCTGATAATAACATTTACTCAGAATCAGATTTATTTTTATTCTGATAATAATATTTATTTTTTATTCTGATAGTAATATTTACTCAGAATCAGATTTATTTTTATTCTGATAATAATATTTACTCAGAATCAGATTTATTTTTATTCTGATTATAATATTTATTTTTTATTCTGATAATTTATTAACATTTTTCTTTTTGTTCTACGATCTCACATACAAATTTATATTTAAAACTTCATTCTTCAGATCCAACAAGTGTCCAATATGGTCAGTAAGTTTGAAATGGATCCTTGATAATAGTGGATTATGACATCGCAGATAGATTGGATTTATTGGCTCAGATATAATTAAATGCCCAGGGGGCACTTGTGGTGCAAATGTGTATAAAATATATCCTTGCTGGGCTTGAGTGGAATTTTTAAGATCTACTTCGTAACTTCCATCAATTACGTCACAGACAAGGTTGACAGCAATTGTTGATGTAATATTAACTATTCCTGGTGAAATATGGCGACCTCCACCATATGGATCATAATTATGTTTGAGAATAACTGCTGGCGGAATTGATTTTCTCCATGATTCAAGTATTTCTGGAAAATATTCATCAATAAGATCAGTTAATGATTTCTTCATTTCGGTATTATCAAATCCTGGAATTATAAATGTTGATAATTGTTGTGCTAATAAATTATAATGTTTCATAAATGTCCTTGGCGCGGTATAATTAATAAAAAAATTCATAATAGTTTTATTGATAAGATTAAGGTCTGCAGCAGCGGCGTTTAAATGCTGTATTTGCTTTAATTATTTGTTGTTTTATATCCTCCTAATAATATTGTAATAAAGAAGAAAATAGATTTTAAATTATCTAAAATATTTAAGTGTTCAGTTTTTACATCATTTGAATATGATTTTTAAAAAATCTTCATTAACAGGAACATCTATACCAGCAGCCACCAAAGGACCCCACGGTTTGTGTAGTGTAATATACTTAATCTGAAAATATACATCGCCAATTCTATTAGTATATAACCGTAAAGGTTTTTGATATTCTGGTTGTCTTTAAAATATTGCTTTATCAGTTTTAAATTCATCAATTTTAGGTTCTGGTGGTCCATTATAAACAGGAGGAACATCAGGCCAACCTAATACTGATCTGATCGAACTTTGATAAATATCTACGGTGTAGTCGAGAGAATATATTTCTATCGCGGGCGATAATGTTGGCTCATGAACAGTAATAGCTATTTTGGATTCTTTTCCTGTAATAGATTTAATTCTGCGTTGGAACTCACCGTTGATTTGTTCTATTTGATAACTATCCGTTGGAATACCAACAACTTGCCAATCGGGAGTTCCGTCGGGTTTATTTTTATTTGCGAATACAAGCGAATTATTTGTTTGTAATCCATCGAATGATTTTGATCTGATATTTAGCCAACTATAATAAACTCGTAATTGTGCTAGTGCTACTTCGTTAGCTTGAATTGCAGTTGGAAAAACCACATTAAACTCAGGATTAGTTGAACTCGCTGATATCATTGTTGTCCTTAGCGGTGCTGTATTAGTGATGATTTGTTGCAGTAGTTCGTTCGATGATGACATTATTATTATTATTATTATTATTATTATTATTATTATTATTATTATTATCATCATCATCATAATCATTATTATTATTATTATTATTATTATTATTATTATTATTATTATTATTATTATTATTATTATTATTTCTATTATTATTATTATTATTATTATTATTATTATTATTATTATTATTATTATTATTATTATTATTATTATTTTAAATCAGGAATTTGATCTTCTATTTTTTCGTCAAATACTTCATTGCAAGTATTTATTATCGTTTTGAACTCCTCGTCGGATATTTTACCATCACTGAGATACGACGAGCGATACGATGATAGTTTAGAATACGCTCTCGTTGCTGTAATTAATTTCATTATATACTCGTGTAATTTTGTGTTTGTGCATGTAGCTATCTTCTTTGCAATAATACTGAGAATACCTGCTACTGTTGTTGAAGTCGAAACAACGATTGTTACAACTGCAGGCGCGATCATTGTTATTGTTGATAGCAATACTTCTGTTCCAGCGATGATAGCAGAAACTGAATAAACAATTATATCACTGACAACCACACGTCTGCGATATTTTTTTACTTTTACTGTATAATCGTCAAAGATATTTTTTAGTTTAGTTTGCCATGTACATACTTGATTGTATCTGTAACGAAGAACGTCAATTGGATTTTGATTCATTATACTTTTATTAAATAATCAATTGAGGTGTTTTCAGCAATAAATTCCAAACACCACCAGTAAGACGCTGCGGTTAATTTTTATCAGATGGTTCCAATAGAACTATTTCTTGGCATCTTTATTTAACACAATAGACACAGTTCCAGAAAAATCATCGGTTGAATGACGCCATGTATATGTGGTAAATATCCTAAATTTTACAGAGCTGAACACGGACAGTCTATACACACCAGTGACTTCCGCGGTGTGTCTGATAGTGTTATTTTTCTGTGACCATGTTGATGATCCTGATGATACTGTGTATACCACATTGATGATCTGCTTGTGAGGAATTTTAATCAGATTAGTTTTTTCAACGATATCAGGAATTCCACTGACAATATCGTTGAGTTTTGTGTTAATTTCGGAGAGTTTTATGTCAACAACCGCTGGAGTTCCAAACAATTCATTAATGGCTCTGCTTATGTTTCTACGAAAATTTAGAAACGTTTGTACGTGATTAGAAAATTCAGTTCTAAATACAATCATTTTCCATCGTTGATTGTCGTCAACGAAGTTGTCATCGGGATGTTGCTATCGTCGACGTAATTCTTCGTTGCAACGTCAAAATCTGATTCTGGTGTTCTGAGATTATTAATTCCATTGTTATTCATGTCGAGAAATGCACGCATCATACCACCGTTAACTGATATGAACTTGGATTCTTGATCATCGACGTATTTTTTTGTTGCAGCGTCAGTGTCCGTGTACGGATTTCCAAGGTCGGTAATTTTCTTTTGTTTCATGACAATGTGACCAGTGAAAATATCGCCGGTTTTCTTGGCATAATTTCCAGAGTCTTGTATTCTACCGTTTTCATCAAATATAACAATGTTCTCTTTGAGCGCGTTTGTAATTCGTACAAGGATGTCTGTTAACTGGATGTTACTTGATTTTAATCGTCCTTGTTTATCCTGAAAAATAACGACTTCATTGCTGTCTACACTTGCAAGATTTAAAAGATCATCAATTTCATTTCTGAGATGATCAAGAGTTACATATTTAGATAAATCACCTGCATGTTGGGTTTTATTCTTAGCTGATCTTCCGTAAATGTCTACCATTATACTTTAAGGTCTGTTTAAAACGTCGACGACGATGAATACTCGTGCCCAACTTTATGAGGTGGCATTGACGACCTTGACACGACGTCGAGTACGGCGAGTACTTCACGTCCACATATGGGCGGATCAGTTTTTGTCTGTGTTGCTAACGTTTAATACCAGACTGGAATATTTTGCATGTTACTAACATATTTTAAAAATTCTTTTGGTGGTGCCAACCCATACGAATCGAAATAAACAATTCCACGCGGATCAATCGCATATGCAACCCAATGAGAACAGGACCAGAGTTTTTATCGAGATTAATTATACCACTTTCAACATTGTTTGGTTTGTGCGGTAACTGATCACGCATAAAAACACCTCTGAAGTTTTTGATATTTAATCGCTCAGCAGCATCAAGTAGATCAAAATTGGACATAGGAAGAGTCAACGAAGTGTCCCGGGCAGTCTTAGACCTTTTCCGTACCACGAATAAGGAGTTCCTGGCAGTCTTAGACCCTTTCCCGTTTTTTTTAGATCTTTTTATTCCTTGTCCTGTTGCTTTTTTAATGCCATTCCAGCAGCAGTTCCAACAGCACTTAACGCAGCAGTTTTTTGCAACAGCTGGAGCTACGGAGGCTATCAACGGTATAGCTGCGAGAAGTGGAAATATGCCACCCGCCTTAGCGATGTCTTTAATTGCACCCGCAGAAAGATTAAGTCGTATGTCGGTCTTTGATCGTTTGGCTTCATTGAAGTGCCTGAGTTGACGTTCTGACAGTGATAGTTTATTTGAACCACCTGCGATTTGTTTTTTTTAGTGATATTTTTACTCCACAGTTTTATTTTGATACTGATTGTAGTTTTTTAATCTGACCAGGAGTCAGACTGACACTAACATGATAATATGACATTTAAAATATCATGAGTGATCTAATTATATGTTTTCTACTGGGGCATCAATGACTCTCATTCGTCCACCAACACCTTCAAGTAGCGTTGTCTTATCGCTGAGTATAACAGCGGTTGCTCTATAATTAGCAATAGCTCCTCTTGTCACACGAGCTCGAAAGTGTATATCAACGACAGATTGCCTAAAAAAATCAAGTGTTCCAGTGAACAGTAATAGATCGGATACAAAGTTGTAAAATCTAGCTGTGATATTTGTAAACCAGTATCAACATTTTGATCACGTCCCATAAATGACATTAAACGATGATATGCACGTGCTACATGATTTTGATCAAAATTTAATAATATATCCTCAGCTGGTTCTTGATGTCCGTTTATCCTCAGTGAAACCTCAGAAACACCGAGTTTGTCAAATATCATTATACTATGTGTTTGTGAATTTACTCGTGCAGCATCTTGGAAAGCAACAAATATACGTCGCGGTGCAAAGACACCTTGCTGTGATGCTATTTGCCATGTGAATAAACCATTGATTGTACTTTGAACACTATCTGTGGTCATCGTCAGCCATGATAACATTAATTTACCACCTTGACTCATAAAAGAGAGTAAACGTTTTTCTTCAGATATTGTTGGAGTCATTACTGGCATCCACAACGAAAGCTTTGTTAATATTACTTTACCAGCATCGGCGACAGCAGCAGGTCGCCCTATTGCATCATCGTCTGTTGCCTTTCGTACGAGTACAAATGTATGTTTGGCTCCGAAAATAACCTTTCTGACATTTCTACAAAATCCAAAGATATGTGACAGTGGAATCACACATGAAAATCTTCTACTTTCATCTTTCAGCATTGATCGACGCGCAGCAAGTCCTAAGTTGAATACTGATTAGCACCATGAACCACCGGCCACACATCAGCGTCAGCGTTGTCGGCGTTGTTTCTTGGTCGTCTTATATTATACTGTATGATGCTCGGGTGGTTAGAAGTGTCCTTGGCAAACATCATTGACGGACCATCTGATCTTGAATAATCGTCGCTGTATCTTGCTAGACCCAATAACATCGTTGCAACGTCGACGTCTTTCTGGATTGATTCAATATTTTTTCCGTCAATCATGTATGTAGCGCTGTCAAACAACGCCATGATGCCATTATTAACAAAACCAACAATAACATTAGCTCCATATTCAGTATTATCCGTTTTTAAAATTTCACCTCCTACCTCAATAAAATGCTTCAGCGGGTAAGAAATATCTGTTTGTGTCCTGAACTTGCAGCTCAATTCGTCCACGCTGATTTGACTGTCGTGCGTCATAAGAATAATATTGATAATCGCGCACAGACTCATCCTTGAGAACTGGAGCATCCATGTCAAATGCGGGATCAGATACACGTTTGAACATCTTTATTATATTTGTTATCGTCTAACACGAAGACCACTTCCTGCTATCAGATTAGCGGTTATATTTTTTTTCTTTCTCTGATAGTAGTACACCAGCTAACTCTGCTAGGTTTTGATTTGCAGCTTGATTTATTATTTTATTAACATTTGCAGGCATTACTTCAATGCTGGGTAATTTTACTGGCTGAGGTTTTCGTCGTATTAATCGTGCTGGTCTATCTTTGATTACTGAGAATGCTTTGCTTGCAACATAACCAACAGCACCAATACCTTTTTCACGAACAACGTCAACAGCTTTCATTCCTAGTTGCTTTGCAATCGGTATTGCTTTTGGGGATATCCTTCTAAACAAACCCTGAACAATATCACCTAGTCCATCCCCGTAGATCGCTTTATAGGTTGGTAATCGCGAATTTATCACCCTGACCATGGTCGGTCCACGTTGAGCATTATGTATAATCATCTTATTTGTATTCACTGCATCTAATTGCTTCCTTTAATCACTGAAGTAATCATCGGCGATTTCATTAATGAGGGACCGATACACATTAACATCCATGATACCGCCTGTAAATAATCTCTGACAAATATCAGCTGCGTCATTAACGATTTCTGGGAATTATTACCAGCTCATTTTACTCCAATGAGAATTTCTAGTCGATCAACATCAGCAAGGACGTTACTAGGGTATGGAGTAATAAAACCACTTCCTTGAGTAGTAAGACCACTTCCAGTTGTTTCTTTCTTACTTGGTGAACGTAATTCCTTTCTTTGTCTATTTTCTTCTTCTATTTGTTCTCTTACCTGTTTAGCTTCTTTAAGATGTAATTTCATTTCTTCTTCTCTTTGTCTCCTTCCTTGTTTAACTTCTTCAACATACTAATCTAATTTCTGATCATAAATATCAAAATTAACAACATCTTCCTCAGATCTGATTTGCGGAGTACCAGTAGCGATGCGATATATATCCCTACGCCAATCGGCAGATCTTAGTGTGTTAATGTATTCAGGTTTTACATAATTATCTCTATCGGGATATCCGAACACGGCAATATTAGCTACTTGGCCTGGGTCCCTGATAGCGGAAATACCTTCAGGCGTAAATTTATCTATTATATCGGTTCTTATTATTCTTCTTAATGGAGGTTGCACGGGTGGTGGTTGGGGAGGTTGTACGGGTGGTGGTTGGGGAAGTTGAACGGGTGGTGGTTGAGCTGCTTGAATATGGCCAGCAATATCGACAGGCAACGTTTCAAGAGCTTTCTGTGTTGCTTTAGCTGCTTTAACAATTTTCTTTGTTGGTTCGATGATTGGTTTAAATAATTGGTCTGCACCTTCTGCAAATTCCACCTGAGACTGCTTGTAGTTGTTGCTTGACAGAATCACGGACGGGTAGATATTTTTTACTTGCCTATAGTCGCTGTCGAGCTAGTTTATCTGTGTGAGATTCCATTATTGATATGATAATGATTTAATTACAGCAGCAGAGAGGGTGAACGACAAACAGTGAGTGTCCGGGTACGAAAATATACACGCATAAGAAAAATGAAAATAAAACGTCAGCGATAAAGTAACAAAATGAGCTAACCCAATTAGAGAAACTCTCGGTCGGTTAGAGGATTCAGTTTGATGTTACTGACCTTGTATTTTCAGCTTTTCTAGGAACCTTTATTTTTCAAACAAAGACAATTCAAGCAAATCTGTTCACCCTCTCTGCTGCTCGGCGTACAGCCACCTGCGAGAAGGTCAAGGCGATTCCATCGTGTTTGTGGAAGGCATTCCTGGCGAAGACTACGGAATCGTGTCTGACCGCAGTCAAACACATTTGGTCATCTTCGACGAGATGTTAGGAGAAGACGAAGAAGAAATTAAACTGTAGTTTACGCACAAAGGGCATCATCGTAATGCCAGTGTCATTTACATCACCCTAAATTTATTTCAATAAAGTAAAGCCCATCGCACCATCAGTTTCAATGCTCATTGCATGGTCTTGTTTAAAAGCCCTAGAGATAAATCGCAAGTACAAGTCTTAGCCAAACAGCTAGGAACGCCTTGGCTGACTCATAGGTATGACGATGCCACTCAAACCCCACACGCTTATTTACTCGTGGATTTAAAACCCACTACCCCCGATTACTTGCGATTTCGTACCCATCTGTTTCACCACTGGTGCCAAGATGGAGGGCATGTCGTGTACACGTCCCCGTCGATTTAACATCAACAAAAAAGTCTTTAAAAACCTCGGACACTTTGGGTCTGTCTCACACAGTGTTAACATGATGTTCATGCAGTCTCATCTTCCCGTCAAATTGATTCGTGCCTTGTACGGTATCAGTCGCGAAAAAAATCAACAAATACGTGCTCGTGTCTTAGAAGCTAGTCTCAAAGAAGTCTTACGATGGTTTACGGTGACAGCACGTCAATTACTGCAAGGCATCATTAACATTCCACATCAAACCAAACGATTTTTGAGAGAAACAAAGTAGCCTTGACGCAACTGGCCGATCCCCGCATTGACACTCAAACCAAAAAGCAAATCATTTTGAAACCTGGAGGTAGCGGTTCTCTAGGTGTCATCATTCGCTCCCTCTTAAAATGGGATCCTAATGCCCCCAAAGTCCTCACCAAGAAAAAAGCCACTCCCCGACCCAAAGGTACCCAGAAGAAGAAAAAGAGCAGCGGTGTCAAGACCAGGTCACAGTCATAGAAGAAAGTCCCCAGAAAAGCCCACAGAAAACAGGTTCTACCCGCAAGAGAGGCACTTCGGCCAGAACGCAACCTTACATCCCCAAGTCACGACCTGCAGCGACCGTGACCACGTCTCCAGTAGTTTCAGGTTCTTCCACTTCTCCGTTGCGGGTGATGACTGCCAAACCCGATTTAACACGCATGTTTCCTAATTTGATTGTAACAAATGGAAACCTGTGTCTCCAAGAACTTCTCCTCCAGCGGTGACACCCTCCTCCTCTTTAGCTGCAGTGGTCGCTGCTCACAAAGTACCTGCCCCCAAAATCAAAGTCCAAGAGAGATCGGGCATGTTACAGAGTTTACTGGATTTATCCAAGCTAGAACTGTCCCGATTTAGTCCTTTGCCAACCCCTTCACAACGCGTGATGCCTGCCATGAAAATGATACGACGAGCCGACAATCAGTGGCGACACACTCCAGTATAAAACAACCTGAGGGCAAACTATAGGGATCACTGTTTTTGTGCTCCTGAACGCCCAAAGATGCCCCCTCGAAGAAGTGCACACCATTACCATTATCGTGGTTCTCCTGTCCAAAAAGGAAAATGAAAAAAAAAAAAGAAAAGGACAGT
>JAECUM010070955.1:0-10903 GCA_016617855.1 Megalonaias nervosa | reverse complement strand
TAAAATAACTGAAAAAACTGTATGCATCACCAAATTAAATAAACACACAAAATGCAAACTATTTTGATTTACGTGTGTTTGCGATGACTTTCATCACAATATCATCTTCACAATAATATTGCTTTCTGCGCTACAACATAATGGATAATGTTATTAAATATCAGAAAAAGTGTTTGATTCTTGACGGATTACGCTCACAAAGTTGCGACATGTAGTGCTCTCTCTCTCTCTCTCTCTCTCTCTCTCTCTCTCTCTCTCTCTCTATATATATATATATATATATATATATATATATATATATATATATATATATATGGAAATAAAAATAAGATCGCAATATTAGCAGATTATACTTCATCGACATTATATAGATTGTAAAATTCCACGGATGCAAATTTTCAAATAGTCAACCTATTTTCAAAGATATCATGATTAAAGGTCAGTAACGAAAACAAGTGATTAGACCTGAAGCTGGGAACAACTAATACAAATTTGTTCTGATTTAGAATTAGAAGGCGTTTCTTTTCTTTTTCATATTAGGAGTTATTTTGCCAATAAATATAAAAATAAAGATCAGTATCAAGCTGGAAAAAATTAAGGATATGCAAAATCCCTAATGTAAACAGAGTCGCAGAAAGTTTATACTATTTAGTGATGTCAAAGGAGATTGTCGTTTTTAAAATAAATGTATTATTTTTACTGGCGACGCTTATCATTTGTAAATCAAAAACACCCACGTTTTACTTCCTGACTGGTTTTTATTTTCAAGTTTGAACATAAGCAATCAAAGACTGGTGAATCAAAATCAAAGAATATGTCTGTGAAATATGATTAAGTAATAGTATACTACGATAAATAAAAGCAAATGCGGGTATATAATGCAAATCATGTGGTAAGTGGTTTGTGTTTTTGTGAAGATTTACGCATTGTTTGTATATATTGTGCTGCAAGTGCTGGTTTCTCCAGTCAGTTATAAAGGCCAGGACTCTTGTATAATACTATAGCCACTGACAAACTGGTTAAAATACATACGAAAGGAACTTTTTCAATTGTATTCAGCGACTCATGATCTTTTCCACCCATTATTTAATCACATTTTAGTAGAATGTTATTTTTGGAATCCCTAGGACCGTATTGTTTTTAAGAACTGAAAGCTTTATTCTAGAGGAAAAAAAAAATAATTAGTCTCAGCAGCAGAGAGTGTGAACCCTACAAAAGTTAGGAGGGTCAGTTTGCAAAAATAAAGGTTCCTACGAAAATGAAACACGCGCGTCATTTACTCCAAACCAAAGCTTCTAACCGACCGAGAATCTCTCTAAATTATGTTAGCGTATTTTGTTACTTTATCGCTGACGCGCGTGTTTTCAAATTTTTATGCGCGTTCGTTTACGTGTCGGACACTCAATTTTTGTCGTTTACACTCTCTGCTGCTGTAATTAAACTATTATTATATCAATAATGATCAGCGAAGCTCACTCAGCTAGACTAGCTCGAGAGCGACTAGAGGCAATCAAAAAATATCTACCCGTGAGAGATTCTGTCAAGCAGCAACTACAAACGCGTCAGCAAACCCAAGAAGAATTTGCAGAATCCGCAGAAGAATTATTCAAACCTGTTAAAAAGACTACTAAAGGTCTTCTTCCAGCGTTGGAAAGAACCGCAGGAGCAACTGAAAAAACAGCAGAGAGAATTAAGAAAACAACAAAAAAAAAACATTCTTCGAGAACTTCCAGCTGCAATAGCTGCTGCTCAGCCAGCCCGAGAAATGTTTGAAGGTATTGACTAAGCTCGTGCTGAAATAGGTGATATAAAGGAACGTGTATCAGAACAAGAACAAGAAGAAGCGCGAGGAAGGGTTGCACTGACTGACAAATTTGCTGAAGATGCTATTAAGAAATTCAAAAATCTTGACAGCATGAAAATATTATCTGAATTTGTGGAAATGAATTTTGATTTAAGAAAAAGAATTTTGAAATCCGAGTACGCTGATGATGTTGTAGGTCGTGAAACTTGGTACAAATGGATATTTCGCATATATTACGGAGTTAATGAGGCCCGAAATAGTGATCCAAGATATATTGCGTTCATAAACGGAATAGATGACTATTTTTCAGGATTACAACAACGAAAACAACAACAACAACCACAGCAACAAAAACAACAACTACAACCACAAAAACAACAACAACCACAACAACTAAAACGACAACAACCACAGCAAATAAGAGCAGCCAGTCCAGTATTAAGTGAGAAAGAAGAATGGCAACACGCCCCCGACGTAACTGGAAGTGGTATTGCTACTCCTGGTACAGGTACCAGGGGAAGTGGTTTTACTACTTGTCCCAATAATGTCCTTGCCGACGTAGACAGATTAGAAATTCTGATTGGCGGAAAGCGAGCCGGTAATAAGTTCCCAGAAATCATTAACGAGATAACATCAATTTGTCAACGATCATTTACAGGTGGTATCATGGACATTAATGTTTACCGGGAACTCATCGATGAAATTACCGACAATTACTACATTGATTAAACAGTTAGATATAATGACTATAATAAGATGATCATTCATACATCATACATACAACGTGGACCAGCCATGGTCAGAGTGATAAATTCGAGATTACCAACATATAAAGCGTATTACGGAGATGGGCTCGGTGATGTTGTTCAGGGTCTATTTAGAAGGATAGCCCCAAAGGCAATACCGATTGTAAAACAACTGACGATGAAAGCTATTGATGTTGTTCGTGATAAAGGTATTGGTGCCGCCGGTGACGTTGCCAGTAAAGCATTCTCGGCAATCCGGGATAGACTAGCACGAAAACCTCAGCCAGTAAAATTACCCAGTACCGAAATTATGCCTGCAAATGTTAGTAAAATAATAAATCAAGCTGCCAATCAAATGTTAGCAGAGTTAGCTGGTGAGCAACAAAATAATATAACTGCTAGTCTGATAGCAGGAAGTGGTCTTCATGTTAGACGATAGTAATTATAATAAAAATGTTCAAGCGTATGTCTGATCCTGCATTTGACATGGACACACCAATTCTCAGAGATGAGTCATTGCGCAATTATCAATATTATTCTTATGACGTACGAGAGCCAAATCAGCGTGGGCGAATTGAGTTGCAAGTTCAGGATACAGGTAGATATTTCTTACCCGCTGAAGCGTTTATTGAAGTAGAAGGTGAAATTCTAAAAACAGATGATACTGAATATGAAGCTAATATTAAGGTTGGTTTTGTTAATAATGGTATTAAGGCGTTGTTTGACAGTGCTACGTATACCATCGACGGAAGAAATATTGAATCGATCCAGAAAGACGTCGATGTTGCTACTACAATAATTGGCCTTGCAAGATATTCCGATGATTATTCAAGATCGGCTGGTCCGTCAATGATGTTTGCAAAGGATACAACTGATTATCCAAAAAACATTAATATAACTTCAGGCAGAGTAAGAAATGCCGCAGGAGACGCACAAACTGATGCAGTAATATCAATAAACGCGCAATGCAACTTGGGATTCGTAACACGTCGGTCAATGCTGAAAGGTGATCATAGAAGATTTTCATGTGCGATTCCGTTGTCGCACATCTTTGGATTTTGCAGAAATGTCACAAAGGTCATTTTCGGAGCCAAGCATACAGTTGTACTTGTAAGAAAAGCCACAGACGATGATGCAGTCTGGCGACCTGCCGGTGATGCTGGTAAAGTAATACTAACAAAACTTTCTTTGTGGATGCCAACAATGACTCCATCGGTCGCCGAAGAACAACGGCTACTTTCTTTTATGGATCAAGGCGGTAAATCGACATTATCGTGGTTGACTATAACCACAGATGTTATTCAAAGTAACATTAATGGTTTATTCACATGGCAGATAGCATAACAGCAGGGTGTTTCTGCACCGCGACATATATTTGTTGCTTTTCAAGATGCTGTACGAGTAAACTCACAAGAACGGAGTATAATGATATTTGACCAACTTGGCGTCAGAGAAGTTTCTTTAAGGATAAATGGGCATCAGGAACCCGCCGAAGATATATTATTGAATTTTGAAAATAATCATGTTGCGCGCGCATATCATCGGCTGATGACGTTCATGGGACGTTATCAGAATATCGATTCTGGTTTACAAATATCACAACTAGAGTTTACAACACTGTATCCAATCTACTACTTTTCACTGGAACATTTAGATTTGTTAAGGCAATTTGTCGTGTTGCAAGAGGAGCAGTTGCTAATTACAGAGCAATTGCTGTTAAACTCAGCGATAAAACGATGCTACTCGAAGGTGCTGGTGGAAGAATGAGAGTCATTAATATCCCAGAAGAAAACATGTAATCGATCCCCTAATTTTAAATTAGGATTTATAAATCAGGATGATATTATAAATGTCATATCATCATGTTAGTGTCAGTCTAACTCCTGGTCAGATTAAAAGACTGCAATCGGCGTCAAAAGATAACTGTGGAACAACAACATCACTAAAGCAAGGACAAATCTCAGGTGGTCTGAATAAACTATCGCTGACAGAACGTCAACGCAAGCACTTCAATGAGGCCAAACAATCAAAGAAAGGTATAAGACTTAATCTTTCTGCTGGTGCCATTAACGATGCTGTTAAAACCGGTGGAATATTTCCACTTCTCGCAGCTATTCCAGGAATAATAGCCGCCGCAGCCCCAGCTTTGCAAAAGCTGCTGCGTTGGGTTCTGTTGGAACCGCTGCTGGGATGGCACTAAAGAAAGCAACAGGAAAAGGCTTAGAAAAGGACGGGGTCTAAGACTGCCAGGAACTTTACCGCGGTAATGAAAAGGATTAAGAATTCTAGGAACACTTCGTTGATTCTCCCCATGTCCAATTTTGATTTACTTGATGCTGCTAAGCAACTAAACATCAAAAACTTCAGAGGTGTTTTATGCGTGATCAATTACCGCACAAACCAACTGAAACTAGTATTATTAATCTCGATGAAAGTTCACGCCATTCCACCAACGGTGGAAGGGGTACTCACTGGGTTGCATACGCGATTGATCCACGTGGAATTGTTTATTTTGATTTGTACGGGTTAGCTCCACCAAAAGAATTATTAAAATATGTGAGCTTGGTATTCAACGTTACCAACACAACAAATAATGGACCCACCAATATGTGGCCGTGAAGCCCTCGCGGTATTCGACGCCGTATCAAAATCCTCAATACCACCTCATAAAGTCGTGCACGAGTACACCGTTTTAAACAACCATTAAATGTATAATGGTAGATATTTACGGAAGATCAGCTAAAACTAAAACCCAACAAACACCAGGTGAAGATTTATTCAAGCAGGTAACAAAACAGATAAATGATGAATTATCTGACCTGCTCAATCTTACCAATATTGATCCTAACGAACTTGTGGTTTTTCAGAACCGTGAAGGAAACTTAATGACGAGTAATATTTCAATCAGCGATATCATTGTTCGTAATCGAGCATCTCGAGAAGGTCTTGTTACCGTGTACGACAAAGAAGGAAGACTTGTTCCTAGTGTTGTTACTCCATTGTCGATCCGAGATAGTATATACGAACGAGTGTTAAGGACCGGTGATACAATGACTGGCATTCTCAACATGAACAACAATAAAATTACCAACGTGGAAGAACCTGCTTGTGATCTCGACGCTGCAACGAAGAAGTACGTCGACGATAACAACATTCCGATGACAACTTCGTTGTCGACAATCAACGATGGAATGACTGCATTCAAAACTGAATTTTCTAATCACGTACAACTATTTCTGAATTTTCGCAGAAACGTAAACAGAACCATTAATGAATTTTTCGAAAGCCCAGCAACCGTTGACATAAAACTCGCCGACGTAAACGCGAGACTCAACGATATTATCAGTGGAATTCCTGATATCGTTAAAAAACTAATTTCGTTAAAATTCCTCACCAGCAGATCACAAACGTGGTATACACGGTATCAGCAGGATCATCAACATGGTCACAGCAAAATAACACTATCAAACATACCGCTGAAGTGACTGGTGTGCACAAGCTGTCCGTGTTCAGCTCTGCAAAATTCAGGATATTTAATACGTATCCATGGCGTCATTCAACCAATATTTTTTTCTGGAACCGTGGCTATTGTGCTAAATAAAGATACCGAAGAAGTATTTATACTGGAACCTCCTGATAAAAGAATAACCGCAGCGTCCTACTGATGGTGTCTTGAATTCGTCGCCGAAACATCTCAATTAATTACTTAGCACAGAGTGTTCATGTCAGCAAACAAATACAGATACGAACAGGTGTGTTTGCTACAGACCCAACTGAAAAACATCATTGACGAGTATACAGTAAAAATAAAAAAATATCGTAGAAGTGTCGTTGTCGTTGAAATAATTGTTTATTCTGCATCTGCCATCGTTGATGGAATCGGTGTATCAGTAACAATGGCGTCGCCGGCAGTTGTAACAATTTGTGCTTCATCCACAACAGCAACAATTGCTGGTATTCTTAATATAATTGCAAAAAAGATATCTACGTGTGCGGCTGATAAATTGCATGAATATCAAATGTTACTATCAGCGGCAACACAAGCACACGCCAAATTATCATCGTTGATATCATTGGGACTTAGCGACGGATAATATCAGATCAGGAATTCGCAGAAATGCTCAAGATCGATAAATCTGGGATTTACGAATCAGGGGTTTCCAGTTCCCTTGACAAGTCAGGTGTCAACGAGTTAATCCCCTGATTTAAAATCAGAGATTTATAAATAATGTCGTCGTCAACGACAACGTCGTAGGAGTTACAACAACGAATCGGTACTAATACACCGACGCTGAAATCCACAATGATATCAGCGAGTTCAACTAGTCCTGAATTCAGCATTAGTTTCCCAGCTGCAAATCCAGCGAGCGAAATAGCACTAGCACAATTGCGAGTTTATTACAGTTGGCCAAATATCAGGTCGAAATCATTCGGTGGATTACCCGCAAACAACTCACTGGTATTTGCAAATAAAAATAAACCTGATGGAACTCCAGATTGGCAAGTAGTCAGTATACCCACAGGCAGTTATCAAATCGAACAAATCAACGAAGAATTCCAACGCAGAATTAAATCTATCACAGGAAAAGAATCCAAGATAGCTATTACTGTTTACGAACCAACGCCGTCATCCGCGACTGAAGTAAATTCTCCTGAATATGCTGTTGATATATATCAGTCATCGATCAGAACTGTGCTGGGATGGTCTGATATTCCACTGGTTTATGTCGGACCACCAGAACCGACCAAAAATGAATTTCTTACCAATGAGCGAAGATTTATAAAACCTCCCAAGTACAGAAAAATGTACCAGTGGACCGTTGATAAATTTGTTATTGATGACGCTGAAAGCATTCCTGAACTAAGAGAAGTTCATAGAGCAGTAGGACCTAGAGCATGGTTAAGTGACACTGGTTCCATCATTGCCGTAAATAGCGCAATGAATAATGAATGTGATCGAGTGGCGTTAAAATTTAATCGCTGGTTTGATACAACATTACAGCGAGGACACAAAAAACAGTATCATCGGTGCGATTCAACACTTGAATTTAGTATTGTATGATTTTAATTATCTCAAGCACATTTTAACCAGAAATGTACACCACCTAATATTCAGGTGCTAATCGATAATTTTATTAGCGTCGTAAAAGTTCCCAAGTTCAATTTCAACATCGATGATGTTTTTCCTCAAATACTACAATGATGGAGAAAAATAGCTCTGCCGGCTAATATTCTCAAGCACAACAATGATCCGTACCAGGGTGGTCGTCATATATCACCGGACATAGTAAATATAACATCAACGATCGCAGTCAATCTTGTTTGTGACGTCATTGATGGCAGTTATCAAGTAGATTTACAAAAATCCAATCAGGCCCAGCAAGGATACATTTTATATTCGTTTACCCCTCAAGTCCCACCATGGTATTTGATTGTTTCTGATTCGATCAACCCTGTTTATCTACGATGTCATAATCCACTGTTATCAAGGATAAATTTCAAACTTGTTGATTAGACAGGACACCTTCTGGATTTACCAGGAGAATCATTAAATGTTAATCTAGATCAGCGTTCGTAGATCTCGCGTTCGTAGAACAGTTTTGTAAAACAAAAAAAAAAAAAAAAAAAAAAAAAAAATATTATAAATCTGTAAATTTTGTGAAAAATCTGATTTTCGTTAAAAGAAATTACCCTTTTCAATTTATTTTTCGTTGGTGTTTGGTCAAATTTCTCATTTGTGTTAAACAGGTAAATTATCTAATTGGTTTCATTTAGAGAAATTAAAAAATATAATTTTTTCGCTTTTCTTTTGCAAATTACCTGTTTTTCGAGGATTTTGTCATTGTTTTTTGGTCACATTTCCTCTTTTTTGTTATTTTACAGGGAAAAATCGATTTTCTTAGTTTCTCTAAATTAAACCCATTACAGAAAGTAAGTACTTTACCCCGACAAAAATGAACAAAATTGTAAAAATAATCACAAAAATCGACTAAAAAGGGTAATTTTTAACGAAAATCACAGATTTTTCACAAAATTCACAGATTTATAATATTTCACTTTCACAATCATCACTGACATTATAGATTATTTCACAATTACAATCTGACATAATCTCTCTCAACTGTCTTATACGAGCGTTCACAATTCTTTTTGTTTCTTATTCGTGAGATAATTCTGACCTAATTTTTTCGACTGAGTGTGCAAGGGGAACAAATAATTTTACCTGCGCATCTGTAACTGCTGCCAACGACTGTAACATTACTTGATGAATCATCTTTATGAATCTGGAATCGGCTGGTAGTGTATCTGTTCTCGGATTATCGAAATTGTAATGATTCAAAATCAGAAATAATTTTTAAGGATTGAGTTCATCAGATATTTTTATATCGTCATATTGTAATTTTTAAATAGCAGAAATAATAGCAATAATATTTTCAGAATTCATTAGATAATAAATATTTATTTAAAATAAAAATATATTAATAATAAAATAAAAAATATTTCTGAATCTGAATAAAAGTAAATAATATTTCTGAATCAGAATAAAAATAAAAAATATTCCTGAATATAAAAATATTTCTGAATATAAAAATATTTCTGAATCTGAATCAAAATAAACATTTATGGAAAGCACAACCCCCATGTGAACCCCTAGATTACCAAATGATATTCTAGCAGATCCAGGAGGATACATATACAAACTTAATTCTATGGACCGTAACTAACTTAATTCTAAGGACCTTAACTGATTTATCTCTAAGGACAGCACAGATACATATAAACTTATCTCTCAGGACAGCACAACATACAACGCGGGCCTTCTCTACGTTCAACAGATTTCTGCACATTCTCCCACATAATCAACCCCGGGGAGAGCAAAAGTGCACCCACCACGTGGTGACATGGTGGGATAGTGTATTTTTTTCTCATGGGCCCCAACTATTAAGCAAAAAAGGCATCGTACCGCCATCATCGACAATATGTCAGTCACGGGTTTCGGACCCGAGAACGAGAATCCGACGTTATAACATTGCGCCACTGAACGTTTTAATAAATACATATTTTAGAAATTACTATGAAGTTACATATGCTGGAGCTAACCTAACCAATGGTCATAAATCTGAGATATTTAAAGCCATATCCACACGCGATCAGTATTGTAAACTGCAGTGTGGATTTATTTCATTTTCATAAAATATCTGCGTTCACATTCATTTTTCGCATCGAGGTTAAAATACATCTATACTATCTTATCTGTTACCTGAACGAGCTAAAATACACTTACATGGATTAAACACAGATGCCGTGTGACCTACTAAACATACAGGTCATTTAACTTACCTGAATTTGCACGCAAAATAATGTACTGAATGGTCTGAATTTATCAGGAGAGTAAGGAAATGTAAATATCTTCCTCTGTTACAAATTATATTGATCCACTAACTACAGACAATTAAGCTGGACAACAGCTTAATCACTAAATCAGCGATGACAGTTATTTTCCTTCAAGTGTATGATATTGAAACGTGATTCTTTGCTCGAATTTCTTGGAAAATGCTGATTTGTTATATTATCTGCAACATATTTTACCCAACGTGGATTAATATCAAAATATCTAGAAGCTGCGTTCATTGAAGGAAATATTATTTCTTCGCCGGTCTTTACATTTACAGATTTAACAACCCTCTTTTCAACCATTTTGCACATACATTTTTCACCAAGTTGCTATTCTGACTTTGTATAATAGCTTGTAAGTTACATAAATAATTATTTTTTCGATCGTGATCAATATTATCGATCACAAATCCGCCTTGATGACTCCGTGAAACATTTGAACACAAATCTATGTGAGTAATACATTATATTCTCAGCACGAAATCTGAGATAATCAGTATTATTAACATTCCCGACTGGTTTTTGAAGTAGACAGTTTCTGATTACACCATCATGAGTTGCCTCATAAAGTTAATGGTGGGATGTTTCACAAATTCAATTTGCTCCATTGATATAATAATATTATTTGTCTAAGTTATTATTTTATTGTTGAGGCGAAAATCTGGCGAGATAGTCTTCAGCGTTTTTTTTTATATGAGATTCGATGCAATCGGCGATAACTTTTTAATCGTAACATCGTTTCAGCTCTCAGTATTTCTCACCACCACATTGCATACACAAGCGAGTTTCTCCTCGTACACCAACACCGCATCGTAAACACGGTTTTAGTCTTATACTTCTACGTCGAAAACTTTGCATGTGATAACCACAGAACTCATTTACGCAGGCTTTGTTAGAAGGAAATGAAAAACCAATCATAAGCCATCTGCATTTATTCTTTGCCTGTATCATTATATAT
>JAECUM010070953.1:0-12522 GCA_016617855.1 Megalonaias nervosa | reverse complement strand
ATGGAAGAAAAAGAGAATATATAAAACATACTATACCATACTATTCACTGACACGAACGCGAATGATTCAAACTTTGTATAGAAATGACACAGATGGCATGACGTCACGGTTCTTGCTATACACAAACACGAACGCAAATGATTCGTGTTTGTATATAGAAATGACACAGGTGGCATGACGTCACGGTCCTTGCTACATTGTTGCAAGTGTCTAGGAGTTAAGGAATTAAAATGATGTAGAACACGAATGGTTTGTGATTCTATGTATTTAAGTAATTTGGTATAAGCCATCAGCCTACGAAACAGTGGCTATTTTTTTATAGTTGCTGTTTTTAGTACTGCTGATTGGCTGATGGCTTGTGTATAGAGAGTTATAATATCCACAAACACGAACCCGAATGATTCGTATTTGCATAAAGAAATGACACAGGTGGCATGACGTCATGGTACTTGCTATACACAAACACAAACGGGAAGAATGATTCGTGTTTGTATATAGAAATGACACAGGTGGCATGACGTCACGGTACTTGCTATACACAAACACAAACGCGAATGATTCGTGTTTGTATATAGAAATGACACAGGTGGCATGACGTCGCGGTCCTTGCTACATTGTTGCAACTGTCCAGTACCGTGACGTCACCCTACCTGTTCCATTCCTCTTGTCCCTATACAAAATTCCCATTGAGGCTATACAGTCCCAGGGTGTGCTAGTCGCTATACAAAATTCCCAATGTTCGTAGACAGACCCAGGGTGTGCTAGTCACTATACAAAATTCCCATTGAGGCTATACAGTCCCAGGGTGTGCTGGTCACTATACAAAATTCCCATTATCAGTAGACAGACCCAGGGTGTGCTAGTCGCTATACAAAATTCCCATTGAGGCTATACTATCCCAGGGTGTATTTTTGAGGCTATAAATCTTGAGGCTATACTATCCCGGGGGTGTGTGTGTCTGTAATGATAATTCCCATTGAGGCTATACTATCCCACTATACTACAAACAGTTGCTCAAAAGATGGTGCTTAGCTGAGAAATTGAACGTGATTATTAAAGACTCGAACAACTGGTATTACTTGAAGAGTTCAAGAACTATGTTTCTAGTGATGTCAAAACTTATCTTGAAGATCATGAGGTCAAAACTTTGGAAAATGCTGCTCTTCCTGCTGATAAGTGTTCCTTAACTCATAAAGTTCGTGCGGTAAGCAAATCTCTCACTCAGCTGTCTACTGGTAGAAAAGTATTCCAGCCAAATACGACTCCTTCTAACGATCAGTCTGGCACAACTTCTAAAAATCAAGCTTCTGACAGACTTGATTCAAAATCCTTGTCTATTCCTACCTCTACCTATTGCAAGAAAAAAAAACACGTCATTTCTGATTGGTTCAAACTGAAATATAGGCATTAGAATCAAGACAGACTTATACCAAATGCTCTTATTTCTAAGAGGTCAAGTTCACGGTCATGTATTGAAAACAACACATTTGTTGGGTTTAAAAATCCCTGTCTGATTTTATTATTGAAAATTTTGAACTATTCGTGTCAAATGGTTCTATATCACTCTTGGGTGATTTGGCCAATCCTATCCCTATTAAAATTTTAAGGGATACAGGAGCGTCTCAGTGTCTTTAAGCGTCATGTATTTTGCCTTTTTCTGAGAAGTCCTGTTCCAATGAGGATGTTCTCATTCAGAGAGTAGAGTGCGGCTTTGTTAATGTTCCTCTCCATTCTGTAAATTTGTCATCAGACTTAGTTTCAGGACCTGTGACAGTCGGTATAGTGGTTACTTTACCCGTTCAGGGCATTCATTTGTTGCTAGGTGACGACCTAGCTGGAGACAAGGTTGTGGTTAATCCACTTGTAACTGATAAGCCTTCTTTGGATCAGAAACTTGATCCAATTGAAAAAGAAATCCCTGATTTATACTCAGCTTGTGCAGTTACCAGAGCTATCTCCAAGAAAGCTCTTGAGAATGATTTTGATAAGGAATGTATTCCTTTAGCTGACACATGTATTGGTCAGGCTTTTGATGAGGTCACTTTCACTTCTAGTTTGGATCAATCAAAATGTATTGATCATAATGATCCTCTTTTGAATACTCATTCTCTTTTTTCTGATCAAGGTGATAAACGACAATCACTTGTCGTCGAACAGGAAAAAGATCCTGAGATCTCTTGTTTATTTGAGAGGGCCATTAGTGAAGCTGAAGCTACTGAAGTACCTGTGTGTTACTTCATTAAAAATGGAGTTCTTATGAGAAAATAGAGACCTTCTGAGGTACCTGCTAGTGACGAGTGGTCAGTAAAATATCACATTGTGGTTCCGAAACATTACAGACAGGAAATACTTAGTCTGGCCCATGAAACTCCTCTGGCTTGTCATTTAGGGATAAATAAAACTTATCACAAGATCTTGACTCACTTTTATTGGCCAAAAATCAAAAGTGACGTTTGTAAATTTTGTAGATTTGTCATACTTGTCAAATGGTAGGAAGACCCAATCAAAAGATACCTAAGGCTCATCTGCAACCTATTCCTGCATTTGACGAACCGTTCAGTAGAATTATGGTAGACTGTGTTGGTCCCTTACCAAAGACCAAGTCAGGTAACCAATATCTGTTGACCATTACGTGTACATCAACAAGATTCCCAGAGGCAATTCTTTTGAGGAATATTAAATCCAAAAATATAGTTAAAGCTTTGATAAAGATTTTCTTCCTCAATTTGGCCTTCCCAAAACTGTCCAATCTGATCAAGGGTCAAATTTCATGTCTGGAAGTTTCCAGCAAGCCATACACGAATTAGGCATTCAACAATTCAAATCTTCTGCTTATCATCCTGAGAGCCAAGGGGCTTTAGAACGATTTCATCAGACTTTGAAAAGAATGATTAGATCATATTGTTTTGATACAGGTAAAGATTGGGATGAATGCATTCATTTACTTTTGTTTGCAGTTAGAGAGTCCGTTCAGGAATCTTTAGGGTTCAGTCCCTTTGAACTGGTGTTTGGACATACTGTGCGTGGACCTTTGAAGTTCTTGAGGGAGAAATTTCATTCTAATGAAGATACAGAACTTAATCGTTTTGATTGTGTTTCTGATTTCAAGCATAAATTGTCAAAGGCTTGTTAGGTTGCAAGAGCAAATTTGCACTCTACTCAATCAAAAATGGAATCAAGATATGATAAAAACTCAAAGGTAGGAGTTTTCAATCTGGTGATAAGAGTCTTAGCTCTCTTGCCCGTTCCACAAAATCCTCTTGAGGCAAAATATTATGGTCCACACACGGTTGAAAAGAAAATAAGTGATTTAAATTACATTATAAATACTCCTGGGAGGAGAAAACAAAAACAACTTTGCCACATTAATATGTTAAAGGAGTATGTTGAAAGAGATAGCCAGGTAAATTATGCAATTAATTTAGTTGTACTTCTCCTACCAACTGAGGATTTGAGTGAAGGAATTCAGTCGGATTCTACTGATCTTGGAACAACAAATCTTTGGAATTCGGAAATTATGGAAAATCTAGACCAGAAACATTCTCATTTACAACAACAAGAAAAAAGTGAACTTAAACAATTATTGTATGAATATGAGCACTTATTTCCAGACGTTCCTACAAGGACAAACAAAATATTTCATGACGTTGAAATTGTAGATTCAAAACCCATGACACAAAACCAATACAGGATGAACCCTCTCAAACAGGAATATTTGAAAAAGGAGATTCAGTATTTGCTGGAAAATGATTTTATAGAGCCCAGTAAGAGTGACTGGAGTTCACCGTACATTCTTGTTCCGAAACCGGTTAAAACTTTCCGAATGTGTACTTATTATAGGAAGGTGAATAGTGTGACAAAAACAGATTCATTTCCATTACCAAGAATCGATGACTGTATCTACAAAAGTGGAAATGCCAAATACGTCACCAAATTCGACATTCTGAAAGGATTTTGGCAAATTCCACTAACGGAAAGGGCAAAAGAAATTTCGGCATTTGTGACTCCAGATGGACTCTACCAGTATACCGTAATGCCATTTGGGATGAAGGGTTATCCAAGTACTTTGCAATGCCTGATGAATATGATTACCTCTGGTCTAGACAATTGTGATGCTTATATTGATGATGTCATCTTTTACAACAACTCCTGGAAAGAACATCTAGACACGATTCGGAAATTCTTTGACAGACTCACTGATGCAAATTTGACTATTAATTTATCTAAAAGTGAGTTCTGCCGTGCTTGTGTAACTTTTCTAGGACAAATTGTGGGACATGGTCAAGTTAAACCTGTAGATGCTAAGGTCAAGGCTATCTCTGAATTTCCTGTGCCTGTCAGTAAAAAGCAACTGATGCGATTTTTGGGTATGGCTGGGTACTATCGCAAATTTTGTTCTAATTTTTCTAATATTGTTGAACCTCTGACAAACTTGTTGAGAAAGAAAAACAAGTTTCCTTGGACTGAAAAATGTCAAGAGGTTTTCGATAGGTTAAAGGCCATACTTAAAAGTGCAGCAGTTTTAACAGCTCCAGATTTCAGTCAACCATTCAAACTATCTGTGGATGCAAGTGATGTTGGGGTTTCAGCAGGTTTGATTCAAGATGACAGAAATGGTGTAGAACATCCAGTGTGTTATTTCTCTAAGAAATTAAATAAACGCCAAAGAAACTACTCAACAATCGAGAAGGAATGCTTGGATTTAATACTGGCATTACAGCATTTTGAAGTTTACATCAGCTCAGCTCCTTCGTCGGTTGTTGTGTTTAGTGATCACAACCCCCTTACTTTCATCAACAGGATGAAAAATAAAAATCAAAGACTATTCAGGTGGAGTTTATTTTTGCAAGAATACAATCTTGACATCAGGCACATCAAAGGAAAAGACAATTTAATTGCAGATGCACATTCCCGTGTATAGAAATATCATTTTCATATACACTTTGTACAAATCATAAGAATTCTTCTTATGTAATATTTTTACCTCATGTATAATTTACATCTGGTAAAAAAGAAAGCTTTATTACATAAATCTTTCTTTTTTATGGGGGGAAGTGTTACGACCATGTAACTTAATTACTTGTGTGTTAAAATTTGAATTATTTTTATTTTATTTTTGTATCATTGTATATTATTATGATGATGATTGTGTTCACAGGATCTGATATATTTTGAAAGAATCGTCATGTTTATTTAGAACGTAAATATGACTCTCGGCTTTCGTAAGCAGTTTTGTTAGATTGCTGGCTTGATAAACAACCGGCGTAAGCGATTGGTTGTGGCCAAGTTCATTTTCTAAGTATATGTGATTTGCATCGTGTACTGCGATTGTCAGATGTTGAAATAACCACGCGTTCTTCGTTCGTGTGCATGAAATGACGTTTTAGATCGGTCCCTGTGAAATAGTCAGAGTCGTTCAGAGTCGCTTTTATACCTTGAAGAAGAAGCTATTATTTTTCTTGTGCTGGAAAGAGTTTATTTTCTTACATCTGTTGAGCTCGAGATGTGTCTTGTTATAGATGACAGCTATAGGAGTTCATCTACTTTTTAAATAATAATTATTTTCCCTGGAGAATTACACAAGTGGCTTAGGACAAAGACATTCAGTGAAATTAATTCTAAATTGGAACAGAACAGTACAAATTGTGGTTCAACGTGAAATTCTGGACATTTGTGTAAAGACTTCATATGACGTCATCATCCACCATTTTGGAGCGAAATTGAGATTCAAACTAGATTCACTTAGAACTGTTATTGATAGGACTTATATATTTTCACACATCTAGGACAAATGTTTGGATTTTCTTCGTAAACCGTAATTCCTATTTCATATTTTCACCTTTTCATCGTGTTTTCTAGGGAAATAAATTATTTTTGTTAAAACTTACAAAGTTTTTTGTCTTCGCTCGTTTATTTTGTTACATGAAACGAGCCTATACGTAACAGTGTGTGGTGTAATATATTTTGATATATAGTCGTCTGGTTTTGTCTCACTGTCTTCTGAGTTGGAACGTTACTAATACACTTGAATACAGACTTTATACTCTTTTTTCTGCTACCACGAGAGATGGCAGACTACACAAGATCTAATTCTTGGAGTCCATCTTACTAATCTATCATCTATTAAGCCGTTATTAACTGGTGCAAGGACGCACGTGCAACATGTTGCCTCTACATTTTAAGCAATATGCTAATTTGATAAAATTCCACTTCCACCCAAGGACATAAATTCCCTTTTCACGTATTGAATGCCTCTTGCGATTGTTGCTTACACTGGTTTCTCTATTTCTATAAGAAAACACGTCGTCAGAAATTCTAATATATTTTCGTTAGCGGCCTAGGAACTTTTGTTCTTTTATTCCTGCCATTGTGGTGTCTCTAGTCGTGGTTTGGTGGACTGTTGAAGGTCAAGGTTGTTGCAGATCCAATTAAGCTATTTTGCATTTGATCCTTGGTTGTATTAATGTTATGTTCTGAAGCCTAAGTTATATTTTATATGACGAGAATTGTTCATTTGGAAATAAATCTGAAATATGTAAAACAAATTTGAATATCTCGAAAACACTTTTGTTTGTTAAATGTCAGTTCAATATCCAACAACCAGTAATAACTTTCCAAAAGCCCAATTTAATTGATTGTGCTGGAGTTCAATGTCACACTGCGCTCTGATTCGTCTCTTTCGTCTTTCCTCGTGGATACAAAGAATTATTAAATTCACCCGATATTACATGTTTAATTTGCTTTGTGTGCACGAAATTGAGCCAAATAATGTTTATTATTAGAGCCCCAATATGTGAGAATCTGGATTTTCCTCTGTAAATATACTGGTTCTCCATTTGCTCTCTATCCATTTTCGCGTGCAATTCTTAGTTGATTTCTACCTCTTATCTTCTCATTTCCTCCACCGTAACACTATTTTGGTCTCTTTTATGTTACACCTTTCTTTGGTATTTGTATTTCTTTTTCAATTTCCCATATCCATTTTTCTCTGTTTGATTTGTAATATTCTGTACTGATTGTTTCCTTTATTTCTTGCAGCCTAATTTCAGTTACTAGTAGATGTTATGTATATGTAATTTAATTATTTATTTGTTAGTTTTAAATTTTTTATTTTTATTTTATTCCATTACATATTATTGTAATTATAATTTTGTCTACTGGATTTGATATTTTTTTAAGAAATTTAATTCAGTTCTGTTTGACCTGATAAACAACCAGTAGTTGGAACATTGTATCTATTTTCTGATCTTGATTCAGAAATCAGATAGAGTTTTGAGTAAACAACTTTATTTTATTTTTTAATTTTTTTTTCCAGAGTAAGAACCGTTGATTTTAGCTAAGGCCATACTAGAGTACGTGATGTTAGGCATGTAAATGTTTCTACGTTGTTCTGGGAAAATGACCACATGACCCTCATACTGGAATTTGTTTTACGTTTAAGATAGTCTTATAACTCATGTTATAAGAAGAATTAGCCAGTTGGCATTTAAACTTTTGAGACTCAAAGGTGTTTTGTTGTGACCAGTTTGAGTTGAAGTTTTATTTTTTGGAATTAGTAATTCATTTCCCTGGAAATATATATAAAAGTGCCCCTTACAGAATTCTTGGACAAAGACATTGATCGAAATTTATTCGGAATTCCAAGCTGGAATATTATTTTCTGTGATTCAACAAAGAACTATTGGTGCATCAGTACAAAGCTGACTATCCAAAACGTCATCGCCTTCCATCATGAATTTCATCAGGATTTGAACTGTGATTCATTTAGGACCTTTCTTTGATAGGTCTTATATTTTTTAATTCTTGGATTAATTTTGGATTTGATTCGTAAACCGTAAGTCCTTTTTCTCATTTTTACTTTGTTTTTCTAGGGAAATAAATTATTTTGTTAAATTTTACAAAGTTTGGTGTCTTCACTCTTTTTTTGTTACTTTGTACGAGCCTAGACACGTAACAAGAAAATTGGGTTGCTCGTCCTTGAGATATATGAATTTTGGCTAAACTATTTCAGAAAATTTATTTTTTCAAATTTAACTTCCTCTAGTTTTCAGAATTTTTTAAATCCCAAGTATTACTTCACATTTTTGAAATGTTTAGTGAAATCAACAGGCTTTTTTTATAATGTCATCAAAAGTGGAGATCTTTCTTTGAAATCCTACCCAGGAGCAGTTGGATTGTCTGAAAAAAGATGAATTGCTTGAAATTGCCAGAAAAAATGATCTTACTGAGGCAAAAGCTTCTGTAACGAACCAAGAAATAAAAAACATTTTGGTCCAGTATTTGGTAGAAAAGAATGTTTTGGATAAAAATGTTTTGGTTTGTATCAGACTCTGACATAAAGGTAAAGGAATTAAAATTAAAATACCAGATGGAATTAGAGGCAAGGAAGCTGGAACTTCAGAAAGATAAAGAAGAAAAACAAATTTAGTTGCAATTGCAGAAAGAGAAAGAACAAATGCAGTTACAAAAAGAGGAGAAACAAATGCAGTTACAATTTGAGACAGAGGAGAGAAAGAGAGTGAGGAGAGAGAGAGAAACAAATGCAATTAGATAAGGAAGAAAGAGTGAAGGAGAGACAAATGCAGTTACAGAAAGAACAAATGCAATTAGAAAAAGGAAGAGAGAGAGAGAGAGAGAGAGAGAGATGTAAATGCAAAAAGAGAAGGAAGAGAGGGAATATCAATTTAGAATAAACGAAATAGAGCTGGAAAGTGAAAGGCACATTCCCACTTCACATACAAATTGAAGTTTTGATATTACTAAGAAATTTAGATTAGTGCCCCCTTTTAGCGAGAAAGAAATAGACAAATATTTTCCTTATTTTGAAAATGTTGCTGAAAATTTTAAATGGCCAAGGAAGCATTGGACTCAATTATTACAGTGTGTACTTTTTGGCAAAGCCCGAAATACCTATGCATCATTGTCAGTACAGCAAAGTGCTGACTATGAGTTGGTTAAGGAATGCATCTTAAAGGGTTATGAGTAAGTCCCTGAGGCTTATCGGCAAAAATTCAAGAACTGTAAAAACGAAGCTGGACAAACTCATGTCGAATAAGCAAGAGAAAAAGAGCAGTTATTTCTAAATTATTATTTTATTTTATTTTTTTTGTAGGTAAGAAAGTTCATCAAGATTATGAAAGTCTTAGACAACTTGTATTACTTGAAGAGTTCAAAAACTGTGTCCATAGTGACAGTAAGACTTTTCTTGATGAGAATAAGATCGAAACCTTTGAAAATGCTGCTAATGCTGCTGACGAGTATTTTTTAGCTCATAAAATTCCTTATGTAGGCAAGTCTTTCACTCAGTAGTCTTCAGGTAAGAAGGTATTTCAGCCTAATAAGAGCCCTTCTAAATCTCAATCTGGCACAACTTTTAGAAATCAAGTTTCTGATAAGCTTGATCAAAACTTCTTGTCCATTCCTACGTGTACCTATTGCAAGAAGAAAGGACACGTTATTTCTGATTGCTTCAAATTGAAAAATAAGCATCAGAATCAAGACAGACCTATCACAAATGGTCTTATTTATAAGAGGTCAAGGTCACGGTCATGTATTGAAAGCAATACATTTGTTGGGTCTAATAAACCCCAGTCTGATTTTATTATGGAGAATTATGAACCATTCATGTCGAAGGGTTCTATATCACTCTTGCGTGATTTCACTAATCCTATCTCTATTAAAATTTTAAGGGACACAGGAGCGTCTCAGAGTCTTTATTATCAGGTACTTTGCCTTTTTGCCTTTTTCTTTGAAGTCTTCTAATGACAGTGTTCTTGTTCAGGGAATAGAGTGCAGATTTGTTAATGTTCCTCTCCATTGTGTACATTTGTCATCAAACTTAGTCTCAGGACCTGTGACAGTCGGAATTGTGCCTTCTTTACCCGTTCAGGGCTTTTATTTATTACTAGGCAATGACCTAGCTGGAGACAAGGTTGTGGTTAATCCACTTGTAACTGACAAGCTTGTTTGGATCAGAAAGTTGATCCTATTGAAAATGAATTCCATGATTTATACCCAGCTTGTGCAGTTACCAGAGCTATCTCAAAGAAAGCTCTTGAGAATGATGTTGATAAGGAAGGTATTCCTTTAGCTGACACATGTATTGGTCAGGCTTTTGATGAGGTCACTTTCACTCCTTGTTTGGATCAATCAAAAGGCACTGATCACAGTGATCCTCGTTTAACTACTCATTCTCTTTATTCTAATCAGGGTGACAAACGACAATCACTTGTCGTCAAACAGAAAAACTATCCGAGATCTCCTGTTTGTTTCAAAGGTCCATTAGTGAAACTGAAGCCACTGAAGTACCTGTCTGTTATTACATTAAAAATGGAATTCTTATGAGAAAATGGAGACCTCCTGAGGTGCCTGTTGGTGACGAGTGGTCAGAGAACTATCAAATTGTAGTTCCAAAATCTTACAGAGAGGAAATACTTAGTCTGGCCCATGAAACTCCTCTGGCTTGTCATTTAGGGATTAATAAGATTTATCACATGATTCTGAATCATTTTTATTGGCCAAAAATCAAAAGTGATATTTGTAAATTGTGCAGGTCTTGTCATACTTGTCAAATGGTAGGAAATCTCAATCAGAAGATACCTAAGGCTCATCTGCAACATATTCCTTCATTTAGCGAACCATTTAGCAGAATAATGGTAGATTGTGTTGGTCCCTTACCTAAGACAAAGTCAGGTAACCAATACTTGTTGACCATTATGTTTGCGTCAACAAGATTCCCAGAGGCAATTCCTTTGAGGATTATTAAAAATAAAACAATAGTAAAGGCTTTCATAAAGTTCTTTTGCTCAATGTGGCCTTCCCAAATCTGTCCAATCTGATCAAGGGTCAAATTTTATGTCTGGAATTTTCCAGCTAATTATGCTTGAATTTGGCATCCAGCAATTCAGATCGAAAGTGAAATTATGGTTTGACAGAACTTAAATGGAGAGAACTTTTGAATGTAGTGATAGAGTTCTGCCTCTCTTGCTCATTCTTCAAAATTTTCTTCAGATTTGGTATTACGGACCTTACAAAGCTAAGAAGAAAATGAATGAGTTAAATTATAATAATAGTACTCTGCTCTAAATAAATTAAACGCATACCAGTATATTGAGAGAGATAGCCAGGTTAATCATGCAATTAATTTAGTTGTGCCTGTCCCACTCACTGAGGATTTAAGTGAAGGAATACCATCGGACTCTAATGATTTTGAAGTGACAAATCTTCGACATTCAGAAATTATGAATAATCTGGACCAGAAACTTTTACATTTGCAACAACAAGAAAGGAATGAACTTTAACAGTTATTATTTGAATATGAGCACTTATTTCCAGATGTTCCTACAAGAACAAACAAAATTTTTCATGACGTTGAAATTGTAAAATCCAAACCTGTGAAACAACACCCATACAGGATGAACCCTCTCAAACAGGAATACTTGAAAAAAGAAATTTGTTGGAGAATGATTTAATAGAACCCAATAAAAGTGATTGGAGTTCACTATGTATACTTGTTCCGAAACCAGATAAAACTTTCCGTATGTGCACTGATGATAAGAAGGTGATCAGTGTGACTAAGACAGATTCATTTCCATTACCAAGAATCTATGACTGCATTGATAAAATTGGAAATGCCAAGTATGTCACCAAATATGACCTTCTGAAACGATTTTGGCAAATTCCACTAACGGAAAGGGCAAAGGAAATTTCGGCATTCGTGACTCCAGATGGACTTTATCAATATAAAGTGATGCCGTTTGGGACGAAGGATTCGCCAAGTGCTTTTCAACGTTTAATGAATAATGATTACCTCTGGTCTAGACAATTGTGATGCTTACGTCGATGACGTCATCATCTACAACGATACCTGGAAAGAACATTTAGCAATAATTCGGAAATTCTTTGACAGACTCACTGATGCAAATTTGACAATCAATTTATCCAAAAGTGAGTTCTGCCGTGCTTGTGTAACTTTTCTAGGATATATTGTCGGAGATGGACAAGTTAAACCTATAGCTGCTAAGGTCAAGGCTATCTCTGAATTTCCTGTGCCTGTCACTAAAAAGCAACTGATGCGATTTTTAGGTATGACTGGATACTATCGGAAATTTTGTTCCAATTTTTCCATAATTGCTGAACCCCTGATAAATTTATTGAGGAACAGAAACAAGTTTCTTTGGACCGAAAAATGTCAGGAGGCTTTTGATAAGTTAAAGGGCATACTTAAGAGTGCACCAGTTCTTACAGCTCCAAATTTCAGACAATCATTTAAACTATCTGTGGAAGCAAGTGATGTTGGGGTTGGAGCAATATTGATTCAAGAAGATAGAAACGGTGTTGATCATCCAGTGGGCTATTTTTCTAAGAAATTAAATAAGCATGAAAGCAATTATTCAACAATCGAGAAGGAACGTTTGGCTTTGATAATTGCATTACAACATTTTGAAGTTTACATTAGTTCAGCTCCTTCTCAGATTATTGTGTATAGTGATCACAACCCCCTTACTTTCATCAGGAAGATG
>JAECUM010070952.1:0-25506 GCA_016617855.1 Megalonaias nervosa | reverse complement strand
ATATATATATATATATATATATATATATATATATATATATATATATATATATATATATATATATGATTAAAACCGTTTTCAGTGTCAACAAAAAATTCAAAACTCCAAAAGGACTATCTCTGTGGCCCTTTGCAAAAGAGTGATGTCTATAGCCCTTTCCAAATGGACGATCTCTATGGCCCTTCGAAAAGGACGATCTCTATGGCCATTTCAAAAAGGTCGATCTCTATGGCCCTTTCCAAAAGGACGATCTCTGTTGCTCTTTCCAACAGGACGATCTATTTTGGCCCTTTCCAAAAGGACGATCACTATGGTCCTTTCCAAAACCACGATCTCTATGGCCCTTTCCAAAACCACGATCTCTATGGTCCTTTCCAAAACCACAATCTCTACGGCCCTTTCCAAAACCACGATCTCTATGTCCATGGTCCTTTCCAAAGATGCTGACAGGAGCTAAAGTAGCAATTGTATTATTAACGTGCTGCTTACTTCATGGAGATTCTTGTACTCACTTCATTTTGTTACAGAGACATGGAAAATGTGTTATGGTCTGTAATTTTTACATTGATTCGACGGCCCTGAAGACGATGTTTGTCGAGTTGCATTCTTTACTGTTTGTAACTAAGTAAAGCTTTAAGCTGATTCACTTCGCTCTGTTATATGGCAACATAAGAAATGTGTGGACGTAACATGGCTGCTGGAGTTATGATTTATTGTTTATTTATTGTTTTTGCTGCTATTGTAGTGGCACTCATCCTATGGATAATAAATAGGTAGTGGAGAGAATGATTGGCCTTTAAAATTGGTTCTTCAAAAAGATTCTCTTGTTTAAATGAATCTCCTTTTTTTCTGTGGATCTTACGAGTTATTTGAACCATAAAAAATCATTGTTACGGTTTATCTCGACCTAAATGTAGATGTACTTTCATGGACAAATCCATTCTCAATTCCGTACATTAATATTTTATTTTTATGCCAACGTTATTTGGAAAAAGGTAAAAGCATTGGCCATTATCCACATGAGACTAGCAAGTTAACATTTTTAATCTGACCTCACAGTGATTTGTATCATAAACAAGTCTGACAAACGTTGCATTAAGTTTTTTTTAAATATATGATTTTAATGTTTTAATGCAAAGTTTTAGCTTCCTTGCTCCGACGTAGCTGTTAGCAGCACAGAAAAGGCGGACTCTTTCACCTCAAAAATGAATAATTCTTCTGTGAAAGAAACAATAAACAGTGGCTCTTGATGTCGTAAGAGAACTGAGTGTATGATTTTTTTTAAATCTAAAATATTACTTGCAGTTTACATCATCGAGTCACTTTTCATATTTCTTCTCGCCATTTTAGCTATATAAAACATTAATGAAACTTCAACCTCACACTGTTAATGAAAGCATTAAATCAAAATATCACATCATCTTCCTTTCTTTCTTCATGAAAGTAAAAGTAAATACTAGAAGTAATTATTCAAAACTATAATATTACAATTTTTCGTCAGCATCCCAACTTTGAGGAAATCAAACATTGGCGTAGTTCTAAATTGAAATGTGATAAATGCTAAATCCATCATTGTTGTGTTCTGTCTTGCAGCTGAATCATAACAATTAACACACAAAACGACTTTGACTGTAAACGCGCATGCAGTGTTGCATTTGGGAATAAGTCTGTTAGATGCCTGCATGGTGAACAGATCTCATTTTTCTTGTTCACTTTGTTTTGAATTCCGTGTCATTGTTAAACGTTTGACTGTAGAGAATTTATTGAAAATGGAGATAAAGGGACAGTAACTTCCTATTTTCTTACAGGATACTACCCATTCTTTCTTACATTTTTAAAAGCTATGGTATCTGAGAGAGGTTTATTTGTTCATTATCTCTGTTAGTATAGATACTCGCAGATCAAACTGATTTCCTTTCTTGCCAACAAATGCTTCACGTGGTATAGCAGTCTTTTGCAATATATATATATATATATATATATATATAGTATATATATATAATAAGTATATATATATATATATGGGTATATATATATATATATATATATATATATATAATCTATGTAAAGGACTGACCAATTTATTTTAAGGAAAGGATCTGATATTTACTTTCGAACCAGAATATTTCATTTTCTTTTACCTCAAGATAATTTTTTAAATAATCTTTTACCTCATCTAATACAGTTGACATATGTTTTACTTTTTTTTATCACGAATAAGTGCAAGAATGATTTGTTTCAAGCTGTTTGGTGTCGAAAATTTCGTTCAGCAGCCCCCTCCCTCTCCTAATTAAATTGTAGGTTCCTACGATGACGGATTGATGGATTATGTTCAATTTCCTTTACCTTGTCAACTGAACCATAATTATAGACAATACACCTTAGATGACCTGGTGTCTAAGTCATTACTTTCCTCTATGAATACGATGTTATTCAAGATATCTTCCTCTTTAAAAGTAATATAAGGATTTGCTGATTTCTTGAACAGCTAAAAGCAAATTAGTAGATGCTACCCCTGCCCACTTCCCTCACCTGCCAAGAATGCGTACATGTACGTGCTTAAATGTGTATGTACCACACGTGTGTAGTTATATATTTTCCTGGGAGACATAAATATATCATCCTGCTGATCACATATGTACCGCCATTATTAGTTGATGTAGCATTGCAACAGCAGTTGTCAGTGAACAATAACAACAACATTTCTCCTTGTTGTCCCCAGTCTTTCATAAGGAAAGCGAGGGATTTAGTATCTGACTTCTGACCGTCTAGCCGTCACACTTTCTGCTTTATAACTTTAA
Source organism: Megalonaias nervosa (assembly GCA_016617855.1). Lineage (NCBI taxonomy): Eukaryota > Metazoa > Mollusca > Bivalvia > Unionida > Unionidae > Megalonaias > Megalonaias nervosa. The sequence goes on along the minus strand of JAECUM010070952.1, from coordinate 22,705 downwards.
TGCCGTTTAAGATTTAGGAATGAAACTTGGCATACACGTACATGATCGACATGAGGTCTGTTCTGTACCACATAAAGCATACATCGACAGAACGTGTGTTCCGTACTACATTAAGCGTACATCATCGACAGAAGGTGTGTTCTATAACACATTAGGTTTATATCATCGACAGAAGGTCTGTTCTGTACCACATTAAGCTTATATCATCGACAGAAGGTGTGTTCTGTACCGCATTAAGTGTACATCATCGACAGAAGGTGTGTTCTGTATCGCATTAAGCGTACATCATCGACAGAATGTGTGTCCTGTATCGCATTAAGCGTACATCATCGACAGAAGGTGTGTTCTGTATCCCATTAAGCGTACATCATCGACAGAAGGCGTGGTACCCCATTAAGCGTACATCATCGACAGAATGTGTGTTCTGTACCGCATTAAGAGCACATCATCGACAGAAGGTGTGTTCTGTACTGCATTAAGCGTACATCATCGACAGAATGTGTGTTTTATACACCATTAAGCGTAAATCATCGATAGAAGATGTGTTCTGTACCCCGTTAAGAGTACATCATCGACAGAAGGTGTGGTACCCCGTTAAGCGTACATCATCGACAGAATGTGTATAAAGGTGTGTTCTGCACCCCATTAAGCGTACATCGTCGACAGAAGGTGTGTTCTGCATCCCATTAAGCGTACATCGTCGACAGAAGGTGTGTTCTGCACCACACTAAGAGATGCTATCTTCAAGCTCAAGATTCATTATTTTATGTTTTCATTTCCTTGAAAATCCGTGATTTTTAAACCATTTAATATTAAGGCATGAAATACGGAACATTTGTACATTATAACTGTGCTGTGTACCACACTAGGGTTCTGTCTTCAAGGTCTAAGTCAAGGATCAATAATATGTATCCATCAAGTTTTCTCGTTTAAAGCCATTTCATACTAAGCCATGAAACTTGTTTCATGTCTAGAAGAAATATTCTGTATTCAAAAAGATTAGTTCCTTTATATGCCAATTCATCATCTGCAGAAAGCATAATATAGTTTTATTGGTTTTCTTTTACGGTAACAGTACATCATGGGGACGATAATTTCTGGAATCAGCTCTTGAGTTTTGCGTCATCTGTCATGCGATTGAGTCGTCTTAGTCAAAATTATAGTCGGGTTTTTAAGTACGAATCTGCAGACTCAGGTCCCCATGGGGTTATTCGTGGTAGACAATCAGGCCATCAGTAATTTAATTTGAAAACCTTGTTATCAGACTGTATTTACATACACCAGCATGACTCTACAGAGAATTCTTAGAAAATTGAAATTCATAAATTAACCTTTTCCAGTTGTCAAGTCCCTTGAGAATGCTTCCTTCCTTAAATATTTTAGCAACTAACGTCTGGGCTTTACATTCTGTACGTATCGATATATAATAAATATCCATAGTTCATGGAAGATAGAAAGATAAATTGGTGGATTGATGTGTGCCAGTTTCCTCTCTACTTCGTAATTGATTATTGTTACCAAGTATTTATTTTCATGTCCAAATTCAAAAAGTTTAAAAAAATCATTTGAAAAATATATTAGCTGTAATAATATTTATTTTTTTGTAAAATTAAACTTGAAAACAAATATTAACAACTTTTCCATATTAAAAACCTTTTTCTTTCTCAATTTGAACAAAAACATTCTTTGATATGTAAGATTCACCCACATTTTTTCAGTAAGAGCTAATGATTCATAGACCAAGTGAGGAATCAGTCAGTCGTCTATTGCATATTAGACATAATAGTGAACTTCCGGTTAGTCTAATCCATGTCAATGTCCATTGTAAATAACTGGGATCGTTTATGAAACAAAACTCCCTAGATTAAAAATAATGATGAACAATAGACCAGTCTTGTATCTGTATACCAGTAATATTAACGTACATCTCAAATTTACCCGATATTCTCGACCGGTCTTGTATCTGTATACAGTAATGTTAATGTACATCTCAAATTTACCCGATATTCTGAAATATTCATGGAGGGTAGGCTGAAATTTCTGAAATTTGTAGTAAGTATATTTTATGTGATTCAGATTAATATAATCATTGTATTACTACGTTTGAAAAAAAATAATTTGCTTTAGACTTTTAGACTTAAATTGGATAGCAACACTTTTTCGCTATAAAAATAATCATATGTTGTTGTTGAAAGAATCTTTACATCAAAATGTGAATTGTATTTCCATAAAAGTTCAACAGATAATTATAAAACCTTGATTTGTTATCATTCACAATAATTTGGATATCAAACTGTCAATTGTCACTTTTTATTAAATATGTAGTCTAGTCATCAAATATACCTCTATCTGTAGAAAATAACAGTTTAAACAGCAAAAGTCTTTGTACATGTACCTGTGTAATATTTTTTATCGTAATCTCTTATTTTATGTGATAATGATATTTCATTGGAATGTATAGTCGAAAAATAAAAATGCTCAACATTAAAGAAAAATATCACCACAAAATTAAAAATTTCATATTTTTCATTTGCTTATCAAAATTGTTTTAATGTAGCAAGTTGCTTGGTCAAGGTATTGTTGAAACCAGTCAGGCGTATTGTGTCTGAATTACAACTGTACAATAGGACAATCCCAACTGCAGCACGTATATTATAGCTAGTGCAGGCCAAAGAACACATAACATGTCACTACCACACAGTAAAAGTATAAAAAAGCAGCATTTTAAGTGGGCCATGATGCTAATAAACACAAGCTATGTGAACCATTTTACCCACTCTAAAATAATGTGCGAGAAGCAACACTGCTTGTATTAGTCGAAACGTGGTTTTCTTGTCGACAAGAAGATGAGAGATAACATGGTAGTGAGATAACACATGTTCTTTGACCTCATCTAGTTATAATGCACAAAAGAATAATTGTATTACACAACATAGGGATCATGCATATGTTTTTATTGTTATTTATTGTTAATTTTATGGCATTCGCCAAATGAGAAAAGGGGCGTTGAAGACTTAGCTCGAAGTGTGGGAATTTCAACACAACCGAGTGATTCGGCTAAGGTTGATACTGTTAAAGAAATACCTGTGGTCGCTCCAGATCAGGATATGTAAAACGAATAAGAGAAAGAAGAGACACCTTCTAAAGTGTTCTGACAAATAACCACTTTAGCGAATCGTTCATGATAAGATGCCATTTTGGTTTTTAAAAAATTAGGGAAAAAAATACCAGATCTTTGAGGATCGTTATGAATAACATTTATCATTTCCGATGAATAAAGCAACTCCCAGATCTTTGGCAGGTAATTACATTGTAGAATATTCATATTTCTGCGCATGAGAATACACGCTGGTTATTGTCAAGCCGACGAGTTGAAATATCCTCTTTTGCGTGCATCGCTAAGAGTGCATAATATGTACTTGGTCAAGAGAGCACTCTCATTTCTTTGTTGGAAAATTGTTCTGCAATTGGATTGCATGCTTTCATTCAACACACACACACACACACACACACACACACACACACACACACACACAATGCTGAAATGCCGAGTTATTTGTTTTGGCTACGACAAAAGAAATAAATGATGTGTTTGATTGGTTTAAAGAATAACTTGACCTGTTCCTATGTCAACACGAAATTAGACGGGCAAAGAAACAAACGTTCGACAAGCAAATGCCAAAAAATATAAATCATTCAATATAATTATTCAATACTGTTGAGTGATCTTTTTGAGTTGAATATAATTTTAAGTAGCAACTATTATTGATCAAGGAAATGATAAATTCTTCGTAGCATGAACATTTGATTTTTGCTTCCTCTGTTTTGCCTCTTGATGTACGTTATAGCTATGAACCGGCATCACTGGTTCACATCATAGGAATAGAGTAAAATGGAATCGACTCGAGATTAATAGAGTTTGAAGATTTCTTATTCAGCTGCAATATTAAAGCACAAGTTTAGATTCAGTTAAGAAATTTCTGGCAATGGAAATTATAAATCAACTTTCTCTATATCAGATTCCTAAAGCGTTTACTGTTTTGAGCGTTCAGTCAGATTGCTAACAGACAATACATTTCTAAACTGTGCATCAGTTTGCTTCTGTCTGCATGAAAATATATAGTTTGTTTTGGTTGGATTAGTTTTAACATTTAACGGCACCTTTATCTCATTATTAGCTTTATCATGCCAAGGAAAAAGGAGCTGATTACCTTGAGACTCATGTATCGTACCGTATGCAATCAACAACCATGGGTAGATTTTAAAGAAAACATCCTTCTGATCAGATTTTTAGGCCAACTACGTTTGCATTTGGCTGTTAGGCAGATGTTAACCAGGTGAACCATATCAGTTCCACTGCTTCATAGGGTGTCATCATACTTGTCATCATAGGGTGTCATCATACTTGTCATCATAGGGTGTCATCATACTAGGGAAGAGTCCTCATAAAACTAAGACAATTCATTCTGTGACATGCTTGCTCATCCCTTTTACCTCTGGGTCAAGGTCACTGTCTTTACAAAATAGTGGACTTCCAATTTCTAACAGTTTTGGTGTACCGTTTTCAATAATCTTCTAGAACTGTAGCACTTGATTTCCGTTTTCAAAAATGTTACAGGGAGCTCCGAGTGATGGTCTTTATACCCAGGTGGTCGCTGTAGCAGTTTTAAATCATGAGTATATCAGTGATCCATCAATCAAGTCCGAAATTTATTACGGCGGGAAAAGTGTTTGCCTTTGTCAGCGTGGGCCTTTTCTTATTCTATTTTGTCAAAAGCTGTGTACATAGCTTCATTAAAACATCAGAACTGTTTTACTTGTGTTTTGTTTTTCTTGATCGAGATAACTAGATATTTCATTCTTCAGCGTAAAAGCAGTAACATTATCTCAGATATTCTCAAGCTTGAGTTGTACTATATCGTCGGGTTTTTTAAACGTTTTGCATGTGTTAAAACCATATTGAAATTTTCAAAGATTATTTCCTGTTTCCAAGATTATGTTGTCAGTGGGCGGTTTAAGATACAATCAGAATAGAATATATAACAACAGGGATGATGTTTTTATGGCATTTTGACTTTTACGTCATCAGTCTGGTAATCAATGTCTTGTCAAACAGATAGCATTAAAACTGACTGACTAAAATTTGGGTGACATAAAAGCATCAAAATAATTTTTCTGCTAGCATATTACAATCTTTAGACCCAATATTAAACATAATACCTTTATTCTGGTGACATTTTTCACACATATTGTATTTTTCATTGTAAATTTAAGCCCTTTCAAAATTTTTCCACACATTTTTAGTTACACTCCATGTTGTTCAGTAGAGGATTTACGTTTATTATCAGTACCTTCTATCTAACTATCCATCAATCTGTCAATCTATCTATCTATCTGTCTGTCTGTTCGTCCGTCCGTCCGTCAGTCCATCCATCCATCCATCGGGTGCTGCATTTTCTACATGCACAATGGAGAGAAAGGTGGCATAACTGTCACATTCGTGTAATGTGGCTAATATTTCTTTGGATATTGTACTTATGGAAATTGTACATGACCTAAGCACACAGCTGACCAAAATGGCTGCTCCCATGTACTAAAAAAATCAGCCTGAATCAGTTGAAAGTACATTATCTTCAGCAGTTACTAAAATGGGGAAAATGAATTTTGGCAAACTAGACAATACCAGCATTTGAAAGTGCAATGAATGAATTACCAGTTATATAAAATGTTAAAGAAGTTATTAGTTTTGTTTGTTTGTTTTACAGCTTACCTCAGAAGCCCACGAAGTGAAAATGACCAAGCAGAGCTAGAATTTTTTTTAAATGTGCACATTTGAATTAAGGCCAAGCTGAATAAACTAACTCTATATAAACTAAATTACACCCATCAATCATACACCAAAATAAACGGGAATTAAAAGTTCTCTTAACAAAACCTCACATATAAGGTCTTTTTTAAACAGCCAGTATAACCAGTTAGGAAAACCGGAGAAATTCTTTTCTTTAAAAATCTAAGGCAAAATACGAACTGTAGAGAGTAGTAAAGGAAAATAGGACTTCTAGATTTTCATGACCTTTGACCCCCACCAACTCCTCCATCAGAAAATATTTGTAACGAACCTGTATCTTAACTTGAAACAGGTTAGAAAATATACTTGTCAGGAGAAGGCCCTCTCTCCCACTCCAGAACGGTCTAACAGTGTTTCCTCCCTCCCAGTAAAGGAAAATAGGACTTCTAGATTTAATGACCTTTAACCCTCCCACCAACCCCTCTATCAGAACATATTTGTAACGAACCTGCAGCTTGACTCAAAACAGGTTAGAAAATATATTTATCAGGAGAAGACCCTCTCCACTTAAAACGATCATATTTGTATTAACCAGGTTTTCTAGATTTTAGACCCCTTCTATTTGTCAGAGAAAAACACCCTCCCCCATTCCAGATATTCTATAACAGACTATCTTTCGAACTGTACATGTTCTCTGCCTGTAGCCCAGACGTAGTCTGGACAGAGACTGCAGTGTTGCGATCGATAATGTACATTGTTCTCTGTCTAAAAATAGACTGGGGTGTTTATGAATGACTGGAACTGTGTTATTTAAAACTTCGTAATAAGAATGTTCCGGAAGGATGATGAAATATTGTGCAATAAGAATCTTCTGGAGAATCAGCCGGGCTATATAAGACGGCCCAAATGTTCAGTCTGCAGAGATGTGCTTCGCTGGGAGGATTAAAAGGTAGGTGAATTTTTTCTTGAAAATTTAGGTCCTTTATTTTAACAAGAAAAAAATATTATTTTTATTTTCAGAGGTCTTAAAGAACTTCTTCGCCAATAATTAATATTTCTACAGTAGCTACCAGAAATAATTTGTCATCATGTTTATACAAATGAAATTTAACTTTGCCACTTACTTTTCGATGGCATCCAAATAACTCTCTCATTGTTACCCTGTTGACATAATACTTATAACCTTTTGCAAAAACCTTCGACCGGTTTAGGTCAATATTTATTTTGGTATATTTTTTCCTGGCTGATTGGATTATGAAGATTAATATATTTTTGTCCGAGATTGTCTCTCAACTTTTCAAGATAATTAAAATATTTGCTGTCATCTGATTTAATAAGCGAGAGTTTTATTCTATCAAATTTACTAAAACAAATACCTGAAATTTCATCATTAAATTCAAACCGTAGTGGTTGGTCGTTAATCATCAACACCTTAACCTTACTGTTAACTCCATCGGCTAATGTTAAATTTTCAAACAATATTTCTAAAATTTAGACAAACAATGTCCAATAGCAGTCGTCTAGGTATGCATAAGGAAAGATACCTTATTTTGTCAGATCGACGTAGTTTTCACCAAAACAACTTTTTAGATTATTGAAATTGTTACAACCTTTTACAAGCTCATCTAGCGGAGCTGCCATTAATTGCAGACTGTCAATGAAACGTAATTTGCCAAGCGTAACTGACATATATTTTTCAAAATTATTTGGTATACATTTTACTACATTGTCGAGTTTTACCTTAGATTTAATTTCCTCATTGCCAAAAGCTTCTACAATGATATGACTATCATAACCACGAAAATTATGTAAAACTACAGGAATAAATTTTGGTGCATATAATTTTAGATTGCAATTGTTATGAGCTGTTCCTCGATACTTGCCAGTTAGATGACAGTGATCTCACACTTTGTCATCACCTAACAACTTTTCGCAGATATGACAATGAACTGCATTATCAAAATCAAGTTATTGTTTGGATGTTTTTCATTGGAGCTGTTTTGGATAATCTGTTGAAAATTTTATTAACATCATCTATTAAATTTTTCAATAACCACACAGCCGGACTTTCAGATTCGCCACGATATAACTTTACTGGACTTGAAAAATTATCATTAGCACAACAAACTACTTTGTAGGAAACCCCTCAAGGAACATGTTGTTGTATTTTTCTTGTACTCGATTTATTTGGATCATTTTCTGCACCTGCAACAGGAACAAGTAGACACTCAAAATCTGCATAAATAACAAATGGGATACTTAGCTTATGATTATAATTTTTAAATTTTAATAGTTTTTTTTCTCTGTTGGCATTGTTATTCTTTGAACGTTAACACAATATTTAACATGCTCTTGTAAAGTTTCAGGTTTAGAAAACCCTTGTAAACATCTGTAACAGAAATATTTTTTTTCCATGATACTTATTATACTGTCTGCCAACTAACCCGTTAAAAAAATTTTTTTATCCAGCAGTAATGTCCTTTATAAAATAACAAATTTATTGTCAACTGCGTAGCATTTTCTGAAATATATCTCGGGTAAACATTTTCTCGCTCATCTAGTCCGAAAACATTTACTGAAATATTCTTTTGTTTTTCAAATTTTGGTTTCTGATTTTCTGCCACTGGAAAAGTTATTCCGTCAAAATCCAACTCGTTTCTGTACGGCAAATATTTTTCAACTTGGTTGGAGTTACAATTTTGAGGATGTCTTGCAGACAAAATTGCCCAACGGAAACACTCATTGTCGCTGTTTTTGACATTTATACAACATTTTTTGTTTTTAATTTTTTGAGGGAGATCAATGTCAGTACTACCGCGAAGTACGTTATATTTTGCTGTGTGAAATAAAACTTCTTTTTATCATTTCAAATTTTCAACCTGATCCTGATGAAGTAAATTCCTCAAGCTTTTTCCAAATTTCTTGGTATATTTCATTGGCAACCGTGGCAATATTTGTTCCAGTTAATATTTTTCGTGATTTAGCTGTTAAATATGGCTCGGCAATTTCGCTGTCGAAATTTGTATTTTCAAAAATTATATCAAGTACATCTTTTTCGATTGCACGTAACTTTGATAAAATTACATGATATTGCACTATTAGCTTGATACTTTTGTGAACTGCAAGTTCTTGAACTATAACAGGTTGTAAAAGATGAAATAAATTTGTGGAGTTAAAATTTGCTAAAACATTTTGATTATCAAATTTATAACTTTTATCATAGCCAGAAAATGCCGCAGCAATTTTTTCAACATTTTCGGATAGGCTTTTTTTTGCAATATCTCGCAATTTTAACATTATATATGATATTTTTATATTCAATTGGTTTTCTGTTTATTTTTCAATTAGAAATATAATTTCTTACAGGTATAATGTCAGAAAATATAACAGCAGAGGAACAGGAAGAATATCACGTTCACCCAGAGTACAACTTATATGCAGGAAACGCACTTGGTTTGGTTATTCATGTCAGATACGGACGACCTTTTGGTAAGCAATTCCAGTAGGAATTAAAATTTCAGTAAAGGGAAAAGACACAGATAGGACCGAAATGTTTAGAAAAGATTTTATTTACACGTTATTTTGTGGAGATATACCAGAAGGACAGCGAGTATATAGAGTAAATGGCGCAGTTAATGATGATAATATTGAAAATTTGTCTTTACAAGACGAATTTCAGCCTCATCCAGTATTTGATCTGTATGAGGCTAATGGCAAAGGGATTATTCGAAATAAAAAAACAAAAAAAGTTATTGGAAAGTTAAATAATACTGGCTATTTACGTATAAAAATTAGAGGAAATAAAACAGATTTTATTAATTATAACAGTCATAGGTTTGTGTTTGAAACTTTTAATGGTGATATTCCAAATAATTTAGTTATTGATCATCTTAACAAAATTAAAACAGACAATCACATTGAAAATTTAGATCTAGTTACATCTCAAGAAAATACACGACGTGGAGCCGGTTCTGATGGATCTAATCTAAAAAATCCGACTAAACCAGTGATTTCAGGAAATTTAGAAACTGGAGAAATAATGAAATTTTAGTCAACTTATTCTGCTGCAAAATATCTTCAAATTGACAGCAAATCAATAAAATTTGTAGCTGACGGCAAAACTAAATCAGCAACATCACAATCAACCTTTGATAGATTTATTTTCAAGTATATTTCTTAATTCTGTTTTGGTAAGACAATTATGAGCGAACATTAAAATATCATCACGATCAAATTTTAGTGTTATTAATGCGCTATCATTAAGTTTATTTTTTTCTGCTGCTGTTAGGAGAATTTTATCAGATTCACCTTGTGTTACAAAAACGTCAACAGAAGTATTACAGCCCGACAGACATTTTCTAACTGCTTAAGCTAGTTCTTTACAATTTAACATATTAACTTTCTGATGATATTTTGTTTCTGTTGCCATTTTATTATTATAATTAGATAAAAAATATATATTATAATATGAACTTAATGAAACGACTTCCTGATATATATGCTGACAATAAAATCACTAACAATAAATCGCCAACGACAGCGTCCTCGACAGCAATTTTACAGCAGGAAATTTAGATAAATCTGCTGGTTATAGCGAAGATGATATTTTGTATAACAACGAATCCGAAGATGAAGTAGTCGCCGTCGTTGACAAAAAAATACAGCAGACCGACAACTGGACGATATAATGTTAAATATCATATCGCTAAAAGAATAATAAAATTTAATTTTACTGTCGCCGAACAGCAAATATTTTGGCAGCTTATAAAACCGTTTTTAAATCTAAAAATAACTGGCCAGCAAAGGAGCATAAAATACGATTTTATTTTTGTAAAAATATTCAATTTGATGCCAGTAGATGATACAAGAAAATTACATTTAATTTCCTTATGTAGACCGGTCAAATGTAAATCTATACTTATGCGAACAAGGATTTATTCAATCACTTTGTGATCGAAATTGACCGAGTTGGCACCCAACTATTAAACTAATCGCAATACCCGCGCCATTTGACTAAACTTTTGTTGCCGCGCTTCCTAATAACTTTTTCAATAACGAATATATCTTGCTCAGTTTTTTGAAGTTCTTGTTCATAAAAACTGCCAGTTATATGTTGTCGAGCCAGATCTTTTAACGCATATGTCACTGGTATTGTTAAAAGTACTTTATCAACAAGAAATACTTCTTCGCTCCAGTTTGGAGTAAATCCTTTCTCAAATGTTTTTTTCGTCAGAGAAATTCTAACTCGATCACCAACTTTAAATTTATGTCTGCGGTACATATTTTCATTTGCTAATATTGGATTTTTAATTGCTTCGTTTGGTGTCATTTTGGTGGTTCGGTTTTTCGTGTTATTATATTCATCAACAATTTTCTGTAGATTGTCAATGTATTTATTTGTATTTTTAGCTGTCAAACACTTGTGTATTTTTCGTTTAGTGTGCGGTTAAATCGCTCGACGACAACACTTTTACCTTCATTTCCAGTGACATATTTTTTGATGTTATTTTGTTCCAAAAACTGCTCAAATATTTTATTAAAAAATTCTGCCCCATGATCGGTCCAGATTCTGTTTGGTTTTCTTTCTGTACTAACGATGACCTGTTTTAACGCATCAGTTACTGACGTTCCTGTCTTATCTGGAACTGGTACACTAAAAGCATATTTGCTAAAAACATCTACAACATAAAAATATATCTTTTATTATTGTTAAATTCAGATAGATTTGACATATCAACTAAATCTATTGCCCAGATATCGTCAACGGCATTTGCGACAACCTTACGTCACGTAAACTTTTTTTTTAGGTTTGTGTAGCTCAGACGCAAGCGTCTTCGACGCCAGATCATCATATAATTCTCTGCCGAGACCAAGTTTATATTTTGCTCCAATAAAACCTTGTACCAGCCTTCGGTCAAATCGCTCTCGCATATTCACAGGTTTCATGTCACGAAGTTGTCTAACATTACATTATCGCAACCGGCCTTGTCCCCTTCACGGTCACGATAACAAATGTCGTGGCGCATTGCTATTGCATCAACATGATTGTAAGGCTCTTGTCCTGGCAGCGGATTATCGTTTTCGTCCAACTGTCTATGTAGCGGATTATAAGGTCCAGTGTATTTATGGCCTGGCAATGTCCAACCGCCTTTTGGTTTTGGTAATTTGCTAATTAATTTATGTATATCTATACCTGTTCCAATTATTTCTCTGTTGTTGCATTGTTGACAGTATGTAACAATTTTATTTTGCTCAAGACAGAGATCTCTATCACAATCGCACTCGCATCGCATTATTTATTAATCATCTACAAAAATAATCTTGCCTGGGCAACCCGCTCCGGACAACTTTGTTGCCAGCGTTGGAGATTTCTTTTAAAACATACTTTTTCTTTTCCACAGACTGCACAAATACTCCTTAATATTGTCCTATTATTTTTTGTTTTTTTCTGTTGTTTCATCGCTATTCTGTTTTAGTTTTGCACTTGACATTTTAGATTCCTTGGTTATATAATATTGCAATCTCATCATTAGCGTAAGATGGTCGTTTATCAAATTGCAAAATAAACTTTAAAAAATCTGGACTTTTATTCATCTGTTTAATGAACATTTTACAATAATATCCACAAGCAGAAGTTCCAACAGGCTGAATTTGATTAGACGAATTTATTATTTTATCCTTGGACATGTATTTTTTTATCGCGTCACTTGGTGGAAGTCCAAATGAGTCAAAATAATTATTGCCGTAGACTGCTACCCAATGTGTGCCAGATCCGTCATTGAAATCTTGTATATTTATCACACACGAACCCGGCGACGGTGTCGCTCGCGACGGAATTGCCGCAAGTTCATCTTTAGAATAAACTCCACGGAATCCGGGAACTGATCCTAACTTACCTAGTATATCAAAGTTACTTAACGCAGCCACGGCTGAGTTCCTGGTATGTTAGTCCTCGGCCGATTCCCAGCAGATTTGGCAGTAGACTTCCCGCTACTCCCGCCAGCAACGGTCCTATAAATCCGCCTTTCCTTCTTCGCGATCGCGTCTATTTTTTTTAGTCTTTCTTACCGTATTTCGTCGTGGCATTATATTTATCTTTAGACAAAAATTTTCTTTATTCCGTCTCCGGAGACAGCCTTTTTCGTTGCGCCAGATACTGCGCCAGACGCTGCTGCTAATCCTAATGTACCAAGTACTGGCAAAATTTTAGGTATTAACGTTCTGACCACTACATATAATGCCGGCTCGAAGAAACCGCCATGTTTTGCAATCGCTGTTATTTGTGCGGCACTCAGATTCAGCATAAAAGGTTTTTTGCGATCGTACCTGTTCACCTGTTTTTTGGTTAACATTAATTTTGTTACAGTACCTTTGTCTCCATGTTTTATTTTTAATGATACTGGCCGACCTTTTTGTAAACCCTGTCGGAGTTTTTTAACTTGACCATCAGTTAAATACATTTCTTTTACAATATATTTTGTCATTATATAAAAGTTGTAGATTAAACTAAACCTGCACTGACATTTTACCTCCAACAGAGTCAACTGTAACAAATCTGTCGCTGATCACTAACACATATACGTACAACTGTGCTGCTGGAACTGCACCGAGTGTCCAAGAAATTTCAGTATCAGCTGTAGAATCGACAGCTCTCTCGTTGTGTTTACTAACATCAAAATAAAATATTGGATAAAGTGTATGAAATTCTTCCATAGAAATTTGAGATCCGTCTCCGACATCCTGATATTTCTGCACTGCGTCGAACAGGTACATATACGGCCGAGATACGTTTTTATTAGCGTCATTTGCAAAATTGCATTCTATCGCTCGTTCTGGATATTGTTTCGAATTTAGCCTAACGTATATTTGTCTAACATCGGCGTGGTCAAATATTGCATTATTTTGTTGTTGGTTACCACGTCGCGCTTGCTGTTGGAAGACAACAAACAATTGCCGCGGGAGTTGTTCACTTGACGTTGTTGTGACTCGCCATGTGTAGTCTGTGGTATTTGGAACTGCTGTTTGATATATTTTATGTTGCTGAAAATAAATTCTGTTTGTGTGTTTATCGAGTATACTATTTAATTCTGTCATTTTAGTGATTGACGGTGTTATTCGTGGCATCCATAGCGCAAGTTTGTTTATGATAAATTGTACATCGGCTCCGCCTGACCTAAATAGGCAGTCGTTTTGTTCTGCTTGATCTAAAATAAGTGTATGTTTGACTCCACGAAATACTTCATTATAGTCCCTGCAAAATCCAAATATTGTACTTAATGGCAGCATCATTGTAATTTGATGTGATCCTGCTGCAAGTTCTTTTCTCCTAGCAAAACCTTCATTGTAACGTATATTTCTTACGCTAATTGCCCCGTTAACTATATTTAACATTGCAACACCGTCCGCAGCTGCTCCTGGTGGTGTTATAACAAGATTATTACAAGTAGCAGTAAGTGAGACTCTTACAGCGTCTGCGTTAGCGTCTGCGGCTGGTGCGGATATACCAAAATTGATAGCATTAGCAATGAGAAAATTTCTTACAATTACAACATCTGCAACGGCATCAGCTCCATGCTCTAATACTCCTTTTGAAATAAATTCTCCAGATACAGTTCCAGCTCCAGTATCCTTAAACCACATCATGTTAGTTGCAGTTGATCTGGAATAATCATCATAAAACGAAATAGTATTTAAGATTGTACTTGCAACTTGCAGGTGACTCGAAATATCTTCGACAGTTTGATTAGCTAATTGATATCGAGCACTTTTGAATAAACACCAGCCATTATTTATAAGAGCTATTTCTGCGTCTGCTCCGATATTAGCAGGTGGATTAGCTACTGTCATAATTTGGCCACGTACTTCTAACATTGCTTTGTGAGGCAGCAGAAATACATCTTCGTCTCTGGTATTAAATGTTCTGACACCGGCCTTATTTGGTTCATTCGAATTTTCGGCGAGATACTCAACATACTCAAATTCTGTTACTGTGTCGTCAACGTCATAAGTTTCTGCTAAATCGAGATAATTTTTAACAGACATTATATTTCTGGTTACATAAAATTCACCAATCACTATGTGATTGGCGCCGTTGCCTTAGATATTAATTTTTGTATAATTTGTTCTCCTCGCGGCGATAAAAGTTTTTTTGCTGTTTTTGTCATCCGGTTTCCTGTTTCAGCTGTTGGGGCGATTTCTGATATAATTTGTTTTATCTCAGATTTAGACGCGACACCTCTGGTGTTGCCTTTTACCAGTTTTTGTCCCACTGCAGTTCCAGCGGCGGATGCAGCCCCAGTTGCAAAAGCTTTTGACGCGTCAAGTGCAACTGGTGCAACTTTATGCGCTATTCCCGGGACATTTTCAATAATTTTAGTAAATATATTTCCAAAAAATCCTCCAACTGTTTTTCTTCTGTAAAATTTATTTCTCTGTTTCATTATATCAAGGGGTTGTATAACTTTATTGCCAATCACGAAGTCGATAGCGGAGCTATTGCGTACGTAGGTGTAGGTAATAAGTAACAACTTCATTTTTCAAAACCAACTGCCGTCCAGATTGATCTGTCAATTGCATATTTATTTGTGTTATCTGATTTTCAACGTTTAGCGGATAATAAATAACTTGTCGCGGATTTGCATAAGTGAGCCCGGTGGAACGTTCGGCGAAAAGCTATAGATAGTCTGTCCTTTACTGCCCTGGGCTGAGTAAGATCCAGATGCAACAGAACAATTTATTAGTATTGTGTTTACGTCAGTAATATTTACTGGCAGTTCACCGTCATACGTCCTGGTTTGACCAGGAGCAGCACTATAAACTGCATGAGAAAATCCTATTAATGATGCAACGCTCGTTGATGGTGTAAAATCGATTAATATACCATCATTTACGGTCATTCTAGCTCTTAATGTGTTATAGTTTGGTGTTAGCTCAAATTTATCAGCTGCAACATTATTTTTTGTTACAAATTCTTTTATTGCTTTATTTAGATCGATGATATTATTAGCTCCTTGTGGAATTTTTAATATTTTAAATTGCTGATCAGATGGCGTCATAAATATGAAATCATCATTCACCCCAGTTTTTACGTTGGCCATAGAATGCCATGCCGTGCATGAAATTAGACCGATCTCGTACTGTTTTTCAGGATCCAGTTGTACCGGTGGAATATAATTTACCGAAAAATTTGCGCTATCAACTGTTGTTTGCGATGAGTCGAGTAATAATATTGCTGACATTTTATATAAGATCGCCTCGATTAAATTAAATCGCCGTGTAAAATTTCATATTCGTCAGATGTTAATAAATTTTCTGATCTCAAATGATCAAGTATGTCAATAATTTCATTGTCAATTTCAGCACCAACATTACCAGCTTCTTTTGACGATATCAGTAACATTAATCTACCTATCATCTCAGATACTGATGTAAATATTTTTACCCCGGAGCCTGTGACTTTTTCGAGACGAAGTTTATCATGACCATCAAATATATCTTGAAATTTCCATTTTTATTTCGAAAATCAGCGGCAGCAGCTCTAAAAACACTGGCAATAACTCCATCTCTAGCTTTTTTATAAAATTTATCAGCATCTACTTCTATGGTAGCTTCAGAAAATTCATTGAAAGCTTCTAAGCCATCTTCTGTAATATTATTTAATTTTTCAATGAGATTATCGTATTCACTTTGTGTCCATTGATCAATGCTATTAACATCTTCAATATCATTATCTTCCGTAAAAATATGATATTCTAATAAATGTATTTTTTCTGATATTTATTTTTTTAATTTTTCTTTTTTACCCATTAATAAATCTAGTCTATCTTGTTCTTCTTCTACTTGTTTTTTCTTTCTCATAACAACTAAATCTGATTCTCTTATCTAGCAATAGGATCTTTTATGTCGTCTGGGACAACCTTATCTGCTCTCATACGTATGAGATCTAGTTCTTTTGCCTCAGTATGCAAACCACTAATATTACGTTCACTAAAATATATGTCATTTTTTACATTACGGATAACTTTGATATAAAGATCTGCGATAATCCAGTACCGGTATAACCTAATACTTTCTTCGTAGATTCCTTCTTTTTCTGGTACTACATCGTCGAGATGCTTCTTACTTTTTTCTGCAATTTCCGTTAACTTCTTAATATTTTCTTCGGCATTATAATCTGGTTTTTGAATATCACGTATCCTTACATTTTTAAAATTATATTCTTTGTTAAAATATTCATACTCGTAATCTTTTATTTGATTGTTTATATTTTTTAGATTTTCCTCAAATCTTTCTCTATATCGAATATCTACTCCATGTTTTTTCTAATAGCTTCTAGTTTAGCTCTTTCTTCTTTCTGCCTCTCCTCCCCCAATATATCGGCTTCACTTTTATCGCTCAACTTTCTTTCAATCGGCTCGACTAGTGTTACTTGTGCTAATCTTTGTTCAAGTGCAAGTGGATTACTTAATACCCGTCTTAGTTCAGCTAGTCTAGCAGCAGGATCAGCAATATGTTTTACAAGTTTTCTAGCTAACTTTACCTTTTCTTCATCAGATCTTCTAATAATTTTTGCAGCAGCAGCTTCTTGTTGTTCTTTAACAAGCCCGACTAAACCTTTTTCCTGTAGTTGCTTAACTTCTTCATCTGATAGCGGCCTAGTTTCGGGTTGTTTTCCAAATAACGCCTCAGTAACTGGTTTGAGACCTGTAGTTGCTGCTTCTGCGGCAGCTACTTGCCCATGTCGGGCTTCTTTTACTCGATGCTTAAATTCTGCTTGAGACTGAGCAAGTTTTTTTAAATCTTCTATATGTTTTCTGTACTTTGCTCGTTTATCCATTTTATATTAAACTACTGTAGATAATTTTTAATGCAACAGCGAAACATTTTTTTAGGATCATGTGTAAGCTTATCAAACAAGAAAAAGTAATACTTATCTGCCGTTGCCTTGTGATATAGTTCGATAAATTTATCTTTTGTTACGTCGCCACATTGCTCATTTGCAATATTCCTGACGTCCACGTTGTCCAGTCCTGGAAATAATATAAAACAACCAGTATTTCGCCGAATAAATCTGTCAACGTTATAAAAGCCTTGGGCTAAATAAACAGAATTACATTTTTTTATTACGCGACAGTGCAAAATAGGATCTTATTTTATTCATCTCCGTATTGTTTAGCGGAATATCATCAAAAACAACTATCTTATGCTCGTCAGAGTCAATTTCACTCACTGGAATAAGTTCTTCTGGTTGCTTGATAACAAAAAGATCTTCACCAGCCTCAAGATCATCACGAAGTTTGTGATTGTATTTGCTAAGTAGTTCGTATTTGTCTTGTTGTGGATTAATGGTATAAATATAAACTCGATCATAGTTAAAATTATCGCCCAGCAGCAAGTTCATAAGCAAATTTGTTTTACCTGATCCTGTGCGGCCAACAATAAGATAATGGCAATCTGGAAGTTTGTTGTTGTGTACATGTTTCAGATGTCTGTCTGTATCAAAATTTAATATCGACATATTATAAAAATTGTTAGACAATAATAAATAATGAGCTATTACACAAAATTTGGAACAAAAGTAGGAGATTCGCCTGAGATTATAATTAAAAGCGGCGATATTGATTTATCTGGTTACCTGAAAAAAATTGGTGATACGATGACAGGAAACCTATCTATGTCAAATCAGCGAGTGCTTGGTTTAGAAACGGCGTATCCACCAGCAAGAGTTGACCTTACACAAGCTGTTAGTTATGCACAACTTAAATCAGTTTACGACAGCAAGTTAGACAAGGCCGGCGGAACTTTAAGCGGTAATTTAGATATGTCGGGAGAAAAGGTTGTAGGTTTGGAGACCGGATACCCACCAGCAAACTTAAATCAAACCCAAGCGGTAAGTTATTTACAGCTAAAGTATGTGGATAATAACAAGCTTGATAAAACTGGTGGAACAATTACAGGTAATATTAATATGTCAGGTCGGCGAGTCATAGGTTTAGAAACTATCCGCCAGCAGATTTAACGCAAGCGGTAAGTTATGCGCAACTAAAATCAGTTGACGACAGTAAACTTAACAAAGCCGGCGACACAATGACAGGAGATCTGTCTATGTCAAATTCAAAAATAACTGGATTACCGACAACCTCGCCAACGTCCGACTCGGATGCTATTAGTTATGGCCAGTTAAAAGAAGAACTTGCTCCATACTTTAAAAAATCCGGTGGACCAATGTCAAGTAATATAAACATGAGAGACATAAAAATAACTACGACATATGTTCCTGTTAGCCCTAATAATCTAACAAATAAAGCGTATGTTGACAGTCTGTCTAGTGGTACAAAACGAACAAAAAACAATGTCGGATATATTCCAACACTTTTTAAGGCAACTGACAATCTAGTTGGGTTTGAGGTAAGCGCATCAGCATATTATCCTGAAAATTATCCTTATTACGCTTTCTCTGATAGACACGAATAGACGACCAACGGAGAAGTTGAAAATTTTTTGATCAAAATTACATGTCCCACTGCAGTTGCTATTTGGCAATTTCAATTGCGAGGTCGATTAAATCCTGGTGTTTGTCAAATTTATAATTGGCGATTGGAAGGATCAAATGATGATATCGACTGGACAACATTGTATAGCACAACAGACACTTACATTTCAACAACACAATATTTTACGATTCCGACAGAAAATACTGTTAATAAGTACTTATATTTTAGAGTTCATGTTTTCGCTGCTGAACGTCCGTTTCCAGGACTGACAGCATTTCAAATATACACACTCGATGATCAGATATGATCATTGTGAACAAATTTAATCTATTGCTATAAAATAATGTAAGAACCACCAATTATAACCGTTGCAAGAGAATTTTATGATAATATTTTTAACCCTAAAATAGATGTTGGGGACCAATCACTATCAGCACGTATAATAAATACCAGGAAAAATTTTACAATTACAATGATAAATTCTCCATTGTCAGATGAAGAAAATTTTTTTATTCTTGTTATGTATATGAGAGGACCACAACTGTTGAAAGCTATAGAAAACTTTGATATTATAAGAAGTTACTGTCATCCTGATGATTGTCTAGAAGAACAAAAACAAGTTGAAATTATATTAAAAAAAATATTACTCGAGCTTGACTTTAAAAATATAGATTTGATAATAAAATCAGACTTAATAAAAACACGAGCACATGGTGGAAGAACACTGGAGGAAAGACGAATAAACGAAAATCATAACCGTCTTGACAATCTAGTGGAATCTAAAATAATGGGAGTAAAAAGAAGCAGAGATTTATATAATAGTTTTTTAAAACGAAGTATATTTAAGTATCTCCGTATGTACTACCACGACAAGGAAACCCTAGTTAAAATTGTTACCATAACACCAGATGCTGAGTTAATTGTTAAACCGTACTCGAACGCAATTCTACCAATGATACGTAAAAAAGACCCAGAATTTGATCCGATTATTGTTAATAAATCTATTGCGATAATCAATGATTTTGACAATGAAATTAGTTATCTCAGCGATAATGAGCAAAAAAAGTTTTTTGAAAAAGTCCTAAAAACACAGTTGGAAAAAAAAATTGATTCTTATTACGACATAAGTTACGAGTACGACATTCCACTTCCATCACTCCAACGCTCTAGACAATTGTCTTTACGAAATTATTACAATGAAGTTGAGAAAATGTTCACAAGACCATCATATGCAAGTTTATTGGTTAAAGTAGCTGATGCTGTTAGTCTTATCCAACTTAACATATACATACTCCAAAAATTAATGCTAGCAAATTTCGTGGTCGCATATGCAATTATCAGACAACATCTTGTTCTAAAAAATTTCACATTAAATCAAATCAGCTTGGTATTAGGGTATATTGAAGAAACAGAAATCAATTGCAGTAATTTAATGAAAAAAACAAATTTGTATGAACGTGAAGTGGGAGACAGTTTTGATTCATATACTTGGTTAAAGAAAAATGAGGTACTAACAGATAAACAATATAATGATACTTCGTCAGATGTTTATGGCAAATATAGAGATTTTATAGCTGATCCTAACAATAATAAGTTCCGCGAGTTTCTTGATTCGATTGCTGGTACCAGAACTTTTGTTTTTGTATAAAACTGTAAACAAATATTGTATAATGAAAAACCAAATCATCGATTTCAATCATATTTCAGAAGAAATTCCAAAACAAGATGCTGAAGCATTCGTACAGTATTATAAATTTTATCATAAAAACCTTTGGTGTGTTAAACAATGCCATAGGTATTACAATAGAATGCTTCGAGTAATATCATACTTGCCACTGCTAATGACCACCTCTGGCATAATATCAAGTGGGGTATCATTAAATCCTTTTCTGTTAACTATATCTGGTATCAGTGTCTCTCTTTCAACGGCATGTAAGAAGATCGAACCCAGGCTTGAGACGAAAAAAAAAATGCTTGATGCTTGTAAGATAGCTAGTATTACTTATAAAAAATTACTTGATCAGATACGATCTTATTTGCGAGGTGTAAAATATCATATGGACGATTTAATACGCGAGTTCCGCATTATTGACAGTATGTTAACAGATATTTTACCGATAAGGGTAAGCAGATATGAAAATAGTTATGACAGAAAATACGGCAAAATAAAATTTTCCCTAAACTCCTTGATATATAATAATGCGACAATCTTAAGCCAGACCTATTTGCCTTGGAGTGTAATACTACTATTAAGTAAAAAAAATTCACCTACCTTTTAATCCTCCCAGCGAAGCACATATCTGCAGACTGAACATTTGGGCCGCCTTATATAGCCCGGCTGATTCTCCAGAAGATTCTTATTGCACAATATTTCATCATCTTTCCAGAAGATTCTTATTGCACAATATTTCATCATCCTTCCGGAACATTCTTATTACGAAGTTTTAAATAACACAGTTCCAGTCATTCATAAACACCCCAGTCTATTTTTAGACAGAGAACAATGTACATTATCGATCGCAACACTGCAGTCTCTGTCCAGACTACGTCTGGGCTACAGGCAGAGAACATGTACAGTTCGAAAGATAGTCTGTTATAGAATATCTGAAATGGGGGAGGGTGTTTTTCTCTGACAAATAGAAGGGGTCTAAAATCTAGAAAACCTGGTTAATACAAATATGATCGTTTTAAGTGGAGAGGGTCTTCTCCTGATAAATATATTTTCTAACCTGTTTTGAGTCAAGCTGCAGGTTCGTTACAAATATGTTCTGATAGAGGGGTTGGTGGGAGGGTTAAAGGTCATTAAATCTAGAAGTCCTATTTTCCTTTACTGGGAGGGGGGAAACACTGTTAGACCGTTCTGGAGTGGGAGAGTGGGCCTTCTCCTGACAAGTATATTTTCTAACCTGTTTCAAGTTAAGATACAGGTTCGTTACAAATATTTTCTGATGGAGGGGTTGGTGGGGGGTCAAAGGTCATGAAAATCTAGAAGTCCTATTTTCCTTTACTACTTAGAGCGCCACCCTATCTATCTATCTATCTATCTATCTATCTATCTATCTATCTATCTATCTATCTATCTATCTCTCCGTCCGTACGTCCATCCGTCCGTCCATCCATCCATCCATCTTCAACCTACTGAACACTCTGCTAGTCTAGGACGCCTTCCTAGTAAATGTAATTTAAAATTGGAGATTTTGGTTTATCGATGGACAAATTTTTGTTAAATTTAAAAAAAAAAAAAATGTCTTAATTGTAAACTTTCAGGTGGAAAAATACGGCATCTATCAAATTATCTATGTCAACATAGATGAACATCAGCATTTATTTGTGATTTCCAAGAATTCACATTTAAAAGATTTTAAACATATTGCGTCTGCTAGAAAGATCTCCGTCTTTGTGATCAACATTTGACCGTTTGAGA
>JAECUM010070946.1:0-28240 GCA_016617855.1 Megalonaias nervosa | reverse complement strand
GTACATTTTGGCACGAAATCAGACAAATTCTGTGATTGGTACCCCGTGAATTTCATCTTTGAACTTTACTGTGTTCGATAGTCGCTGAGATCAATCAGTTCTCGGTGTTGATACATGTCTGCGTAGACGTCATCGGTGTGAATTTCATACACGAGAGAGTCGGTGTCGGTCATGAGCAGCGCGGCTTTGTCTCCGTATTTGTTTTTGATGAAGTCATAGCGAAACTCGAGCATGAGTATCTTGGAGAGGTCGAGAACTGCTGCATCAACATAGATGGGCTTGTTCAGCTTGAGACTGTTTTTCTCGATTCTATCACGATGAGTTATTCGTCGATGATTTTCATGCGCACAAATGCGTCATTGGATATTAGTCTATCTCGTTGTCGTAGGTTATTGACGCTTTCGATTTTCTTGCGGTGTCGAATGTTTTCCATTGTTCCATTTTCTGTTGTTCATGAGTGTTTGAAAAAGTCTTTGTGGAACGCTCTGGCTCGTTGTGTCGTACCTCCAACCATCGCATAAAGGAGCTGTGTATACCTCGTTACATATTCAAGACGTCAAAGATAGCACGTTTGGATGGTACTGCATTGATTATACCAACGTAGGTACGAGGAAAATCACCCCTCGAAGTGATTTTGTCTCTACAATAATGAACACTATAGCATAACACAGCCAACATGAAAACGTTGTGCCTTAAGTGAAAAACCAGAAGGGAAAGCATCGATCCCGTCGAGCTGGTGAAGAAGAAGCATCGTCTCATGATCAAAAAATGTAGACTATGTGGAACTATGCTGCCGGCGACAGAGTTGTGTGTGACTTAGTTTCATCGCTCTGTATAAACAAGTTATCACTGTAGGCACTATGACATCGACACTAGCTATGAAGACCTTCGCGTGGAAAGAAATCTATGCGTGGGAGACTGTAAATGCTGCGGTGCGAGACAAATTCTCGCAGGCGCCGTGGACATCTACGCGCTAATTGGAGAACCTGCAAGACCCCGTGGCGGATGGACGATGACAGGACACAATATATCCGACCGTGGAATCACTAAGAACAGCAACTTGATGTAACCGATCAGTCGCTGCTCGGTCATGAGCCCTACAAAGGAGACGATGCCATCACGATGCAATACGATATCTATTACAGAAATCATCCCTACGTCAAAGCGGAATGAGATCGAATCATTCTGAGGGACTTATAAACACTCAAGCCAAAAACACTCAGAGAACATGTAGATCGAGCTCTTGCTTGTGGTACCATTGGCACCAAGCATAAGCTGGGCATTAGGATTCCAGGCAAATGAAAAAGTAAGCTGTGGTAGAAGATCTTTCGACTGTCACAGAAGAACTGAATAAACCAGCGCGCAAGAATATTTCCACGACGCAGAGTCATCGTGGTCGCGGAAGACGATATTTGGTGGGCAGATCACATCGACATGAGAAATTACAGCGCGTACAACGGTCATCTCAAATTTCTCATGACGGTCTTCAATATGTTCAGCAAGTACGCATGGGTGGTTACTTTGAAAAGTAAATAAGGAAATTCTATCGTAGAAGCGTGCGATATCATTGTAGGTGCACGAAAGCCCAACAAATTCTGGGCATATCATGGTAGTGAATTTTATAACAAAACCGTCTCAGATTGGCTTCAAAAAGTGTTATCTTGTACAGCACACACAATCAAATCAAAATCTGCCGTCGTGGAGTGGTGTAATAGAACCCTCAAAAATCGTATGTGGAAGAGATTTACCAGCGATAACACCAAACATACTTAGATTTTTTGCCAGAAATTGTTGACCAATACAATCACACATGGCACCGCATCATTAAAATCACACCCACGGAAGTTTCTTCGGTTGACAAAAACAACCAGTCAGAGACGCCTTATTTTTATATCCAAATTCAAAGTCGGTGACCACGTCAGAATTAGCAAACAAAAAAAAAAAACTACATTCGAAAAGGGACACGCCCCTAACTGGACCGAAAAAGTCTTCGTCGTCGATACCATTCAAAAAATCATTTCGGTGAATGATTCCTAGGAGAGCCCATACAGGGTCCTTTTTACGAGCAGGAACTACAAAAAAAAAAAACAAAACAAAACCTCTTCAGAGTCAAAAAGTCACCTCCACCAAGGAAAAGAATCTCTCGTCAAATGGTTTGGTTATCCAGAGCAATTCAACACGTGGATTCCAACGACAGCTTTGACGCCATTGTCTCATTAGGCACCAACGCCTCCAAAACAATCTTATCATACTCCTCGCTTGTGATCTTTCCATATACCGTCTTACATTTTTCCGCATGCTCGGGAAGACCCATCACCTCAAAAATGCGCTTGAACAAATAATCAAATTTTATAAATTTGACACCACCCACTAACTGAACCCGATTAACCGAAATCAGCAAATAATAAAACTGATCTAGTTGTGGCGCTGACAAATTAAATCGGTTCAACTTACGTTTTATGTGTTATTGCTGATTATACCGCTGACATTGACGTTGATGACTATAACTACGGCTAACCTACTTCTTGTTCTCATAGTCGTCTTCACTCTCCTCTCAAAACATCACCTCAAGAACATAATTCAAATCCCTATACGCTATATGTTCCTTCACACTCTTCAGTATCTCATCTGACTCAGACTCATCAAAATCAAATATCGGAATACTGCTGCGAACCTCCTCACTAGAACCCAATCGATCAACACTCCGGGTATAACATGGAAGAGACATCTTCGCTATACTACAATCACATCTCCAATATAACCCAAAGTGAGACAAAACCCACTGGTTCACAACCCCTATTTTTGTACCATTGAATGGTCCAAAAACACTCATTTTTCTGCGTTGGCGTCACAACTCCTGGTCCAGAATCCCATTTCTGTATCCAAAAACACCCATTTTTTCCCTGCGTGAGCTATCTCCATGAACGTGACAAAAAGTGATCCAGAAGCCCCATTTCACTAAAGTGGTCCACAACCCCCATTTCACTAAAGTGGTCCAGAACCCTCATTTCTATATTAAGATCATTTCAAGAAAAAATGGTCCAGAACCCCCATTAACACAGTAGTATAGATCATTGGGGCTCAATCAACCACATTTTATCACGTTGTGATAAAGTGATCCACAACCCACCTTTTTTACTATACTACCGCTTTAAATGGCGGACAGTATATTTGGTGGAGGAAGAACCCGACAAAATCCTGGTAGGAACCACAGACCAAAGGGAAGCTATTAACAAGATGTATCACATATCCACATTGGACAAGCCTGAGACTCGAAACCAAGCGGACTGAGATGAGATATGCGAGTTCTATTTAAAGATGGCATCTTAGACTACTAGTCCATCATGGATACAAGTAATGCATTGTAAGCACGATTTAATAAAGTCCACATACGTTATATATCTTAGCTAGCATTAGCAAAAGAAATAAAGGATTTTGACCACACATGCAAACACATACAGTATTCAAAATTAAAATAGTTTTATTCATCCTTAAAAGTCGAACGTTTCAGTGGATGGTGGCGATAGTTTATAATAGGACAGTCACACTTTTAGAAGAAACCGCGACTTCTTAAATGCATTTTATGATACTGGAGGATGTCTATTTTCGTGCAGCAGTTTGCTTTGACCGTCCTCTGTGATTTCAGAGTAAATGCTAATGACATCGAAAAACTCGACGACATCTGGTCGCTGGATAAGATGGATTTATTTTTCGTTGGATTTACATGCCAGACTTTCCTGAAAAAAAAAATTTTTTTTAGAGCGATATAATAGACTTGATAATCGGACGTACGTGCAAAACACTAATATACCCCAAGATAGATGGCATGAATGTTTACTTGCGTACGGCAAAGTGAATCCACACACATTATAATGTAACTCAGTCAGCTGCAGTCAATATAGAGTAGTACTTTATACAAATCTATGAATGCTGCGGTAAATATAGCGTCGTATTTCATAGCATGGACAGATCGCTTAAAGCATCAATCTATGAATGCTGTGGTAATTGGAGCTATTCGCTGCAGCAAGATCTAGTGTAGATATGATTTGTTGTCCCGAAGTTGTGTATTGTTACTCAAGCTCATGTCACGGGGCTGAAGAGAAATCATTTCGGTTAGCAGGGCTAGTTTTGTCCTCTTTGATTTGAGCAACGTCACGAGTCGTATGACCAACACAGTCACTTGTCAACCAGATAAATATCCAGGACACTGCAAATGAACAGTTATGACACCAACAAGCTGATCGAGAAATGGCAGCCTCATTACGCCTGGTACTTTCCACTTTCATATGTTGTTGTGGGGTTAAATGCCATTTGTCAGTACACTATAGGCTATACATGACAGTCAGTATAACTGGTGGAGGAAGAACTCTGGAAGAACCACCGACCCACAGGAAGCTACTGGCAAGCTTTCTCACTTACCCACTTTGGCTGAGCCCAAGACTCAAACCCACTTAGAGGTGAGACGGCAGCGATCTGTAACAGTTGGCGCTTTAGACCACTCAGCCACCTGGGGCCCTCACTTTTACATGTAAAACACCGATATTATTACATTTGCATGTTCAGTAGTCCCCCTCTTATACGGCCACCCCTTCTGCACCGGGAAAGTGGCCTTATAAGACGGGTGGCCCTTCCAGAGGGGGACTAATTTTTTGTGAGAAGTATATATAATGTACGTAGTAAGAAAGCTACATTCTTCAAAGCATTTAATATCTTCATTTAATATCTTCGTTTGAAAGTAACATTAATTATTTAAAGGTTCTTCTTCATACAATAATAGACTTATTTCAACTGAATATGCATTAACAGTTCTTATTTTTGGCGTAAGCATGTTATGCGAGCGTGTGTTGTTGTCATGCACATTGCAAAACCATTCAAGAACGTCATTTAAATATTGGTACATACATAATTCTCTTTCCATTTGCATCATTTTTCCACTGCTGCTGAATAACCTCCTTGTCGGTTACGATATTGTTTATTCGAGTCTTTTTAACATTAAATTGTTTTATTCAAGTCTTTTCTACCTATAATTGTTTGGCAAGTCCCCTTCCCCACCGCACCCGATGTCGTAGAGTAGAATAACCGACTTTTTTCTAAAATAACCGACTTTTTTCTAAAATAATCATCTCCGTTTACGTGATGACATGTTAATGTTTGGTAATGATTTATTCGGATGTTGCTAACTGTATGCAATTTAACTATGCAGACGAAACTTTTGTAGAGCGGACGAAATGCTTTCTTCTTAAAGGAAGCGATAAATTTGTTGTCGCGTGATTTTTCGGTCTTTGTCTGGTATCATGTTTTGTTCAAGGTTAATTTCTCTGTGTGTGCCTGTGTCTGCACAAAATCTATTTTTAGCCTATGCTGACCCTGTTATGGTCTTGACATTTGCATCCGGTTGTAATCATCAATGTTGCCAACTGCAAGACTGATAAAACAATTTTTCTGCATTTAAACAAAATGCCATGTGTTTTTAAAGGCAGCAGTCTTGTCACGTGATTCATTAGTCGCAGTCTGGTACCCTATTGGTTTTACATTTCTTTACACTAAGAGAGAGAAGCCAAAACGGCTTCGATATGTATGCAGATTTAACCTGAACAATAGCACCTCGCGTCCGTTAGGATTTGTAAACTTGGTAATTATTTTCAGTAGTAATAGCCACTAATTATGAAAGTGAACAAGCTCAACATCTTACTAAGAGAAGCCATAAAGGCTATCAAACCATTTTCCGCTGGCTTGTGTATTGTACATCAATACCGCCACTTCTCGGCTGTTGCTACTGTTCAATAATTGTAATCTTACAATTATCAGAGTGACTAAACCGGACATCTCATGATAACACAGCAGTAAGGCCAATCGGATTACGTGCACTTACCTTTTTGTATGGAATAAAATTTGAGTCTTACTTGGCTTTATGGGATAAATGTGGCTTCTCGTGAGGGGTAAATGATGTAATATTAACCTTGGTGGTTCATGTACTTTAGTCAACACTTCTGTCAATAACGAAAACCTGACATCGGGAAACAGAAATCGGATAACTTAACACACGTTATGAATAAAATACTGATTCTGGATACATATTACAAAATGAAATGCGGCCGCTTGTGAGTGGTAAATTTTATATTTTTGCACTAATATGCTGGTCGCGTTAGCGGGGTGGCCTTTCGTGATGGGTACTTTTGAACACAAACTCGTAGGTGCCGAAGGATTCTGGCCGTAAGGAGCGGGTGGCCGCTGGTGGTGGTGGTGGGGGGGGTGAGGGCCGTTCAAGAGGGGGACTACTGTATTCATAATTGAAAGGATAACTGTCCATTTTGGCAAACTGAATCTATTGCCTATTTGCATAAAATATTCAGTGAAAGCACATGCATGAATGATCATACACACTCACCTAAGTCTGCTTTTAAAATACTTGGGCATTCTTTTTATGCAAATAATGCAAAATACAGTGCTAAAAAAATCCAATGCCAGGGGTCCCTCTAATTTTAGATCAGGCCTTCCAGTATTCTAAGTGAGGTGCCCATTGAGCTTGTCTAAAAACTTTGACTTGGATTGTGCTGATGAAATGCAAAATATATGTTCAAGATGCTGACAATACTGCCATAACATAGCATATATCATGCTAACACTGCTGTATTTTGGAAAACATGATTTACAGTAATCTTAAAAACTTCAAGAAAAAAACACCACTTGAGTTACTATGCCTGGGACATGAAGCATGTATAAACGGTGAATAGTCCAGGGTTCATTTGCCCTAATGAGATAAACTATGTGACGAACTATATGGTTGGTGTGGGGTGCTCCCAGTATTTTATTTAGACTATTATAGAAGTCCCAACCAGGCTCTACTTTGTTGGAAGTTAAATTTAGTGAAAGGTAGATGTAAAGCTCTGAGCCCCCAGTTAGCAGTGCCGACGGTTAGCTGGTTAAATATGCAGAAAAGGTTGAAATTCAATGAATAACAATTTAATAGCAATTCAGTAATCAAATGACTAAAATTTCCAATTATACTCCTTCCGCTCGAGCCTTTAATAAGCCTATTACATCACTTTATTTGCAGTGTGAGACTGATTTCCACCTGTTCTTCTATTTCTACTCATCTGTTGTATCCTTTCTCTCTCTTATTCTCTCACTTCCTTCTCTTCCTCCCCGACCTTTCTCCAGATTCCATCTCCTCCTCTTCAACATTCTCTAGACTCCTCCTCCACTTTCTCCACCACAACTACACTTCTGTCGACTTTGACTGTCTCAGCTACAGTCTCAATTCTGTCTCCAACTCTTGAAGACTTGGGACCCAATGTAACCAGAAGTTCTCTGTCCCCTTAAAAGCTTCCCGTGAAAACACAAGGACTGTACAATCGTTTCCTTAGCCCTCTCATCTCACATTACACGCAGCCTATCATCCGATATAGGCCATTCAATTACTTCGGTCATGTATTTGTTCATATCAAGATACCCATATGTTCTTGTATGGTAAAACAAACATCATAATACAGCACAGTATCATTTACTTCTTATACATACATCAATAAAATCCATCACAACAATATCGCAATAATCAGACGCGTTTCTTTACCTTACAACTCATGGGGCCCCGAGTGGCTGAGTGGTCTAAAGGGCTCACCGTTACGGATCACTGCCATCTCACCTCTGCATGGGTTCAAGTCTCGGGTTTGGCCAATGTGGGTATGTGAAAAATCTTGCCAGTAGCTTCTTGTGAGTTGGTGGTTCTTTCCAGGGTTTTCCCAGGTTCTTCCTCCACTATTAATGCTGGCTGCCATGTATAGCCTATCTTGTGCTGAAAAATGGCATTAAACCATACAACAACAACAACAACCTTACAATTCGTACAAAGTACGCAAATCATTCAAATATCCATACTCTGATATATGCATACGTCACTAGTAACTAATCTTACATACTTCAACCATGTTTCCAAATTCACAATTCAAGCATCTTTAAATTCTAACATAACGCATTAAGAAATGCACTGGTTTACTACGAAGTAACCTAATAGCGAATTACGGAATTAATTCTGACCACAGGCTAACAATCTACATAATTCTGCCTCACATCTAATAATTCTCTACATAGACTCAAGCCCGTTTCTCAAATACACATGTAAATGAAACACTACAAAGGTAATTCTACATACTAAGCGATCCTAGTAATTAAGTGTACATACTACAAATAATTACAATTATGATGCCACAATATTCTGCAAAAAATGAGCAAATAACTTACTGACTTTTTCAAAGCTTTGTCTTTCCTTAGAATCTACCTCTAAGTTCTGATGCCAGATTACGAATGGCTTCTTTCTCAGAGTACACCCTATTGATCTGCAATCCTTCCAGGCGAATACTAAATTACCCATCCAATTTCAGAAGGCATCATTCAGGTCTACATTGTAATCACGCCCTCTATCTCAAAATTGATTGGATATCGCTGTAAACCGATCCAATCAAACTTAGCGGTCAATGTCCCTCTCACTGTTTATCAACGTAGGGACGGATAAGAACATGCCCTATTCACCCCGTGGACTTTCCTTTTGATCCTTGAACTAACCTTTAGCATACAGGTGTGATAATGTCAAGCTTGTGTTAAGTGACACGGCCGGTAACCTTCGCCAACTCAAGTTTATGGTCTCTGGCTGGTCATGGTAACCTTGCATAAGAGTTCAACACTAACCCCACGGCAAGCTTTAGAGATCAAACACAAGGCCGCGGTAATATTCCCAAGACAGGTCGAATATGGCTTGTGCATGACTTTATGTGGGTGCTCAGCAAATGTGACAAACTAAATAATCAGAATGAAGTAAACCAGAAATTAAGAAGTAAAGAGATATATTTGATCAAAATACTTCTGTCTTGGGGCTCAAGTGAGTCTTGCATCTGATCAAAACGAGCAGCCTTTAATGACCTAAAATGCAGACCCTGTCAACCCTTATGATTTTGCCATAAGTCTTAAGAAAATTACCCTTATAATACGGACGTACAGCATAAAAGCAAAAACTATGGAAAAACGATCATTGCCAAGAAATCGGGAAAATTTGTTAATCCGAGTTTGATTTGGATTTGGGTTTCATATTAGAATTAGTGAAATTAATCAGGGAACCAGACTAACTTTACAGCAGCAACTCAGATACTTTAAACTGCACCTATTTGTTCGCGCGAAGCATCTGCATGATCAAACTGTCGATTATAGAGGACTCACGGTACTAATTCAGTTCCCATAGTAAACCTATGCAAACACCATTAAAAATTCAGTAACTTAAAATTTCTGAGTGCTGATGTTCAAACCTATATTTATCAGTATAGATGAAACCTGGAAGTCAGCTTCTGTGTAGAGGAAAGGATATGAGCTGCGACATTTTCTGGACCTGCATTTTGTTTGAAACATGTGCTTTCAATTCCGTACCAAAGAGTCAGGTGCTAACTTTAATGAGTGTTCCAAACTCAAGACTGTAAAAGGACTGAAATTCCAACAATAAAACAATGTCTCTATTTTTTTTTCACTTACAAGTAGGATAAGCTCTCAAAAGATTCTTTTTCCTAAAACATAACTTACATTATTAACCAGTCCTGGCCACCCAAACCCATATACACCACTCCCTCGATAACTCGTACCCTGATAACTCGCGAACCCGCTTATAACGGGGGGTCAGTCGTGGATCCCATTTTTTAAAACCAGAAATTACCCCAAAAATAGATCCCTATTTTATGAACTTTATGGAAATCCTCAAGAATGATAAAAAGTTTCATTATTACTTCCAATGAAATCACGACATCAATGCTGTACTAATTGAACAGCACAAAAATTGAGATTCGACGTAGACGATAGTCTCGAGAACATTCCGCTTGCTTTTTGAACAAAAGGAATCTTGTTTGGTGGTGTATCAACAGTTAGTCTAGTTTCCTGCTCTTTTCACTCCCAATTTGGTAGGATACAATGCCATACCACTCCGAGAACCATACTCTAATCAAGAAATCAAAAAGCAGTGACGTAATACACACATGTTTTCGTGTAAATGTAATGGTTGTTGAAACCAGTTGGAACGATCTTTCACATGTTGGACATTTTGAAAATAAATGTAATTTAAACAGAATAACGAACAACTTCATTAGGAAAAGTGCGTTATTAAAAATTATTATCGATGTGAATGTAACATGAGGATTCAGTCAGTAAACAGCGAAGTTCCCTAACCCTGACACCCCACCCACCCCCGCTGTTTTCTCGATGTCCAAGCGATTTTTTTTCAATTTTTGGATGTCCCTTGGTAACTCGCGCCGTCGCTTATAGCGCGGTCTATGTTTGTGGACTCTGTTGTGCGCGAGTTTTCGAGGGAGTGGTGTATACTGTATTTTGTGTTCATCCATTTCCAGGCTGGTTCCCATTTTTCCATGCAATTAGTACCATGTGTTCTAGAATTTCTTCTTTTTTTTTTAAATGGCGTGCGGCAAATGATGCTTGTTTAAGACAAAAGGGAAAATAAGCCTCTTGAAAAGTGATAATAAACAACATAGAAGAATGAAAAGGAATATTCAGATTCTTGTGATTGAATAAGAGCTGGAAGGGACACAATTACATTTATTGGACATCACATGCCCGTTTGAGTATGACTCGTGGCGGGAGATATGATTGCCATCATCATGTGAAATGGAAAAAGAATTTCCAAGAATTACATCAAGCTGAGAGATAGCAGCAAGACATTGAGCGACATAAGGGTTTGGAAATAAAGTTTGTGCAATCGTACTAGTGGTAAATAAAGTCTACATATACTTTACAAAATTTTCAGTTGAACTTTAAATGTTTATCTTCGCTGCATATTTTGAACACCGAGTTTTAGTTACGTTTTCCAGCTTTACAGTAGCAGTTTATGATATTTTTATAAACCTTACTGAAAACTGGTCAAAGTTACGGAAAAAAAATCAACTGCCTTACTGAGACGGACTCATCAGTGTTGGCAGATCCCAAAATGTTGAATAAAATTCACCGACAACAAACAGGTAGAGTTTTTAAAAAGATTTTGTTATCTTGTCTTGATTGAGAATATTGGCATATAGATGCTCTCTGTAATTGGTATTCTGGAAAGTACAACCAGTGAATGATGTAAAAGGGCAGTTCTTACCCTGACAGATCTTCTAAGAATGGAAAGACTATTAAGTTCATATGTGTATTGATTTTGTATCATATCATAGGCTGTGTACCATTAATCATATCAATGCTGAGCACATGTATCTCTTCACCCATATTCACAACAGACTTGTTTCTATTCTTAGCTTTGTTTAAATAGGACTGCAGGTGACAGAGTGGTCTAAGCACTAGCCTTTACCAGTTACTGACATCTCACCTCTGCATGGGTTCAAGTCAGGCTTATTGGGATGGGTATGTAAGAGATCTTGCCATTAGCTTCCAGTGGGTTGGTGGTTCTTCTACAGATTTTTTTCTGCTTCTTCCTCCACCAGATCTACTTATAGCCTTATCAGCTGTAAAACGGCATTAAAAACAATAACAATTTTATGTAAACAAATGCAGATTTAAACATCCTACATTACTATAAAGTTAGCACATTTTTTTTAGCTGTTTAATGTGTAAACAAGTGTGGTAAGCAAGTCTAACTTGT
The DNA here is from genome assembly GCA_016617855.1 of Megalonaias nervosa. Lineage (NCBI taxonomy): Eukaryota > Metazoa > Mollusca > Bivalvia > Unionida > Unionidae > Megalonaias > Megalonaias nervosa. Next base: position 16,620 of record JAECUM010070946.1, on the reverse strand, counting down.
ATTGCCAAAATAGACATAGTGCCTTGCTTCTATGCTGATGTTGCATATAATAAAGCATTCAGGGTGATATTAGACACTTAGAATGTCAGAAATTTAATGGAGAAAATCTGTGATAGCTGAGTTTCTATATATAAAATAATTATCTTTTTATAGCTTTTTTTCCAGTCAAATCCTCAGTGTCAGTACGAAGAAATATGAAGTCAAATAAAGTTTATATATCAGTTGAATCGGTCACAATTAATTCATCCATAAAACATTATGGAAACAAGGTTTGATCAAAAACATTTGCAGAGATAATTACTTACATGACTGAAAGTAATTCAAATTGAGACCCATCAAAAATAAGGCAATAAACACGAAACAGAAAAGAGGAAGTTGAATTCTTTGCTTTAGTCTTTAAGAATAATTTCACCCCTAAAAATGCAGTACTCGTATTTGGAAATTTAAAAGATTACATTTATGTTAAATTTATTGTGTTGTTTTCCTTAGGATGTGTGATTGAGTGAATGCCTATTTGTAATGACCAAATCCTGTAACATCAATTAATATTAATTTTAAGATAGCGTATTGATTACTTCCATAATCAAACATTTACTATCTTTTACAGTTGACCAACAAGTCACTTTCATTGATTAATAGTCATTTTTCTGCTGTTTGATGCACTTTTCGAAATGTACATAGTATATTATGTGACATTTGGTCATCATTTCAATTCAAAAAGTTGTTTTCTTTGATATATTTGATCTTTCCATACAACTTTGCACTGTGCCTGATGCCATCATGCATAGCCTGTTGTGCTGAAAAATGGCTTTAAACTCCAAAAACCAAAGCATAATCATAACACTTTGATCACGGAATCAGAATGTAGACAGTAAACATTCTCCATGTCTTCTTCGTTTTCATAGGCTGAAATCTGACATAGTACAGTAGTTAGTTCAAATAGCATGTACACTGCTGTCAGGCATTTCTCCGCACTTAAGGTTTTCGTTACCAATATTGAAGGAAAACAGATACCAAATTCGACCGATTGATGAAAATAAAATACTGCAGTGCTTACCATTTGAAAAGAGGCAATTGTCACCAGAATATTCTGTTCAAAATAATATTAATTTTTGGAATCACAGGATACTATCCCCGTGTTTTCATGACTCGCAATATATCGGCCTTTTCTGCACATAGCTTTGAAAAGATGTAATGTTTATGCATTGGGCTATGGAAATGAAATACATTACTTTGGACTGTTTCTGTCAGCATTAATCAATCGAATAATTAGGTCAGGTTTATAGCTGGTTTTACAAAATTCAACATAACAATGCCAGTAAATACCAAGAGATATTGAGCAAACTAAACCGATCTTGTAAAAATACAGTAATTTAAAGTTCAACATTTTATAAAAAAAATAAGCTATTGTGTTGAAGAGAAGCAACAGTGAATAGGATGTAATATGTTTACAAGGTCTCGTTTATAGGAAACAAAATTACCAAAGAATTTAAAAACAGACTATATGCTGGGGAACGTCTTGAGAATCCCGTTTTAATGTCAAGCTGACATTTTGAATGGGAGACGATTGTGTACGTGTGGGACAACTTCTTGCAACATTTGAAATTTGGATTAAAATGGAGCATTGTCTTAAGGTATATATTTCCACCTTTTATGTAATGTATTTATTTGTATGATTCTCGAAGATACATAGTAAATAGGATATTCTCGATTACAAGTTCAAAAAGGTCATGGAGTGGGCCTTCATGTTGACATTTAGAAATCACACTTTTATACGCATTTAGGGTAGAAATGTGGGATATTTTTGTACACTTTATGAATATCACTTTCCTTAATTAAAGGACAATCGTTCTATCTTGATACAAATTGGATTTTCTACAAAAACAACACGTGATCCAATGTTTGCAGGAATGTCATATCATTGTGTAGAATTACCTGACACGCAGAATTGACCAACATGGTGGTATGTGTATTGATGTATATTAATTTAATGGCTTCTTCTAGCATTCACTTGATGGCTGTTTCTCTCTTTTTGATTAATAATTTTTTTTTCTAAATTTAGCAATGAATTTCTTGCAAATTTTGTGGAAATTAAGTCCGATTTTCAACATACAGCTTATATAGACAGGCCATTTCATTGATTTTATATCATAGCAAATTTACTAACTTTAAACTCTTAAAATCGAAAGCTTTGAGTTTAGTTGTGTCAACCTACTGGGTGGTAGATTCTCTTACTCCCGCCCTTATAATTCTATTAAATATACATTGCTATTAATAACAAGGATTTTCTTTAATAGTTTACACATGCACAATAATGACTTACTTCAAGACATTTATTAAATTCACGACTTTCATAGAAAAAAAGTTTATAAATTGTATGAGCAATGAATAATAATAATAATAATAATAATAATAATAATAACAATAATAATATTATATTTATATAGAGGAGATAACTAATTTAGTTAAATTAATTAATCTACCCTATGGGCTTCTATTATGTGCAATATACGCAGTGCAATGTGACAAAAGTTTGGCATTACCACAAAGAAGCAAGTCTGCTGTGAAAATAGTTTCATGCCCATAACACATGCACAAGCATCAGTGAGCACAAAAAAATATATAAACTATATCATTCAAAAATTAATATGTGAAAAGGATGTGCAAGCAAATAGGGGAATATTTATATTACTTTAAACTGATAGACAGTCTTAAAATTTGTTTCATTTAAGACCTTGATCATTAAATGAAAAAAGTGCATGGATTCTGCCTTATGTCACTGGGAATGATGGCCAGTGTGCCAGTATATAGAAAGCCCATTTTAAACAATTCGTTCTTTGGCTAAATTTCACATAATACAAATTTTATTTGTAAAAAAAAAAAGATACATTCAGATTGTTTTGACTGCTATTATTAGTAAAATGTGACCATCAAAACATGGCTCAGAGATAAGCGTACCTGTCTAGACTATCACTTTGTATACGTCATGCCTCACAGATCCCCTTACCTGTGTGGACAATCATTTTGTATACGTCATGCCTCAGAGATCCCCTTACCCGTCTAGACCATCATTTTGTATATATCATTCCTCAAAGATTCCCTTACCCGTCTAGACCATCATTTTGTATATATCATTCCTCAAAGATCCCCTTACCCGTCTAGACCATCACTTTGTATATGTCATGCCTCAAAGATCCCCTTACCTGTCTAGACCATCATTTAGTATACGTCATGCCTCAAAGATCCCCTTACCTATCTAGACCATCACTTTGTATATGTCATGCCTCAAAGATCCCCTTACCTGTCTAGGCCATCACCTTGTATATGTCATGCCTCAAAGATCCCCTTACCTATCTAGACCATCACTTTGTATATGTCTTGCCTCAAAGATCCCCTTACCTGTCTAGGCCATCATTTAATATACGCCATGCCTGAAAGATCCCCTTACCTGTCTAGACCATCACTTTGCATATGTCATGCCTCAAAGATCCCCTTACCTGTCTAGACCGTCATTTAGTATACGTCATGCCTCAAAGATCCCCTTACCTATCTAGACCATCACTTTGTACGTCTTGCCTCAAAGATCCCCTTACCTGTCTAGGCCATCACCTTGTATATGTCTTGCCTCAAAGATCCTCTTACCTATCTAGACCATCATTTTGTATATGTCTTGCCTCAAAGATCTCCTTACCTGTCTAGGCCATCACCTTTTATATGTCATGCCTCAAAGATCCCCTTACCTATCTAGACCATCACTTTGTATATGTCTTGCCTCAAAGATCCCCTTACCTGTCTAGGCCATCATTTAATATACGTCATGCCTGAAAGATCCCCTTACCTGTCTAGACCATCACTTTGCATATGTCATGCCTCAAAGATCCCCTTACCTGTCTATACCGTCATTTAGTATACGTCATGCCTCAAAGATCCCCTTACCTATCTAGACCATCACTTTGTACGTCATGCCTCAAAGATCCCCTTACCTGTCTAGGCCATCACCTTGTACATGTCATGCCTCAAAGATCCCCTTACCTATCTAGACCATCAATCTGTATATGTCTTGCCTCTAAGATCCCCTTACCTATCTAGACCATCATTTAGTATACGTCATGCCTCAAAGATCCCTTTACCTGTCTAGACCATCATTTAGTATACGTCATGCCTCAAAGATCACTTTACCTGTCTAGACCATCACTTTGTATATGTCATGCCTCAAAGATCCCCTTACCTGTCTAGACCATCATTTAGTATACGTCATGCCTCAAAGATCCCCTTACCTGTCTAGACCATCACTTTGTATATGCCTCAATGATCCCCTTACCTGTCTAGGCCATCACCTTGTATATGTCATGCCTCAAAGATCCCCTTACCTGTCTAGACCATCATTTAGTATACGTCATGCCTCAAAGATCACTTTACCTGTCTAGACCATCACTTTGTATATGTCATGCCTCAAAGATCCCCTTACCTGTCTAGACCATCATTTAGTATACGTCATGCCTCAAAGATCCCCTTACCTGTCTAGACCATCACTTTGTATATGCCTCAATGATCCCCTTACCTGTCTAGGCCATCACCTTGTATATGTCATGCCTCAAAGATCCCCTTACCTGTCTAGACCATCATTTAGTATACGTCATGCCTCAAAGATCACTTTACCTGTCTAGACCATCACTTTGTATATGTCATGCCTCAAAGATCCCCTTACCTGTCTAGACCATCATTTAGTATACGTCATGCCTCAAAGATCCCCTTACCTGTCTAGACCATCACTTTGTATATGCCTCAATGATCCCCTTACCTGTCTAGGCCATCACCTTGTATATGTCATGCCTCAAAGATCCCCTTACCTGTCTAGACCATCACTTTGTATATGTCATGCCTCAAAGATCCCCTTACCTGTCTAGACCATCATTTAGGATACATCATGCCTCAAAGATCCCCTTACCTGTCTAGACCATCACTTTGTATATGCCTCAATGATCCCCTTACCTGTCTAGGCCATCACCTTGTACATGTCTTGCCTCAAAGATACCCTTACCTGTCTGCGCCATCACCTTGTATATGTCATGCCTCAAAGATCCCCTTACCTGTCTAGACCATCACGTTGTATATGTCATGCCTCAAAGATCCCCTTACCTGTCTAGACCATCATTATTATATGTCTTGCCTCAAAGATCTCCTTACCTGTCTAGACCATCATTTAGTATATGTCATGCCTGAAAGATCCCCTTACCTATCTAGACCATCACTTTGTATATGTGAGAAAGCCTGCCAGTAGCTTCTCGTGGGTCGGTGGTTCTTCCCGGGGTTTTCCAGGGTTCTTCCTCCACCATTAATACAGGCCGCAATGTATAGCCTATCTTGTGCTGAAAAATGACGTTAAACCCTATAACAACAACAACAACAACTTTGTATATGTCATGCCTCAAAGATCCCCTTACCTGTCTAGACCATCACTTTGTATATGTCATGCCTGAAAGATCCCCTTACCTGTCTAGACCATCATTTAGTATATGTCATGCCTCAAAGATCCCCTTACCTGTCTAGACCATCACTTAGTTATATGTCATGCCTCGAAGATCCCCTTACCTGTCTAGACCATCACTTTGTATATGTCATGCCTGAAAGATCCCCTTACCTGTCTAGACCATCATTTAGTATATGTCATGCCTCAAAGATCCCCTTACCTGTCTAGACCATCATTTAGTATATGTCATGCCTCGAAGATCCCCTTACCTGTCTAGACCATCATTTAGTATATGTCATGTACATCATATTATGATACAAATAAAACTCTTTTCAGAGGCAACATTTCACATTTCCTAATCATGGCTACTTGAAAAAACTGACAATCTATTAATCACACAAATTCCTTAATTCTGCTCCAGAAGTAGAATACTATTCTTCCCCACCCCTCCGTATGAATATTACATTTAGGCAGTTTAGAGAGACTTCCCCTCACCCCCGTATGAATATTACATTCCGTCAGATCAGAGAAACTTCCCCTCCCCCTGTATGAATATTACATTCAGGCAGTAAAGAGAGACAAAATAGCTGAATCTGCATGTCTCCTACAAAGGTCATAATTCCAGAGACTCCCCCCCCCCCCGTACAAATATTACATTCAATATTACATTCCGTTAGTTCAGAGAGACTTCCCCTCCCCCCATATGAATACTACATTCAGGCAGTAAAGAGAGACTTTCCCTCCCCCCGTATGAATATTACATTCAGGCAGTAAAGAGAGACAAATAGCTGAATCTGCATGTCTCAGAAGTAGCCTGCAAAGGTCATAATTCCAGGAGGTTTTCAGATTTTCGTTTTCATGCCTTGTAATTTTTTATGCACTATTGTTTTGGGACAGAATATATTTGTACACTAACACCGCTTTTGAAAAGTTGTGTTAGTGTACATTTACAAGATGAGTCATGGACTAAATTTTGGTTTTAAAGTGGCAGAATTGCTAGCTTATGAATAGGAATAGCCCCAACAAGCTGCATGCACAAGTCAAATTGTCAAACAGTGGGAGAGTCTTGTTTCACTTTCCATTAGCCCAATGAGGTTAATAGAATGAATAACATTTCTTTGAAAATAAATTACTCAACTGGAGATAGATAAATGTCAGTCATTAAAACAGAAGAATATGTCAACTTAATTCAAATTTAGAACTATCAAACTGAAAGTCTTAATTTCTAAAATAATTCCAAACAGCAACTGTGGATAATTCTACCAGAGGTGTATGGGTGTGTGGGATGGGAGAGAAGCTGGTGCATGTGCCCAAGTGAGTGTAAAACTACCAGTATATTTCCTCAAGAAGGTGTTCTTTCAGTAATTGTGTTAGAACTATGCCATGGAAATGGTTATAATACAGGAGCTTCCACGTGATTTGCTTTTGGCTTCCATGTGGGTCCTTCCCACTGACACCTTGCCTACATTTTAAGCCCTCCATCACAATAATTCCTAATGATATTTCAGGATTTGCCCCTGACTAAAACCTCTACATGATCACATACAGAACAAATTGACAGATTCCGGTATGTTCATTCTGGTATACAAAGTTGTGTAAGACTTGTAATTAGTACTATTCTAAATAAAATAAGGGTATGTTCTTTCAAGGTGATTTTGATTTTTAATATGTTATTATACTTTGGGACTGATATGATATGTGCCGGATCACAACATGTTACATGAAAAGCACCATTTTTGACTACCTCCACACATGGTCACATTTATATAAAAACATGATTTCCAATAAATCCAAGAGAGAACCGTCCCCAACACCAAAGTATATGCCTGTAACCTGTAGGATGTTAAACAGTAAATAGTCGTGATTCACATAACTTCAGGTGTAATGTTCAATAACATTTATCACCACTTGACACATAATAAAGTTAACTGTCTTAGAGGTAAAGGCAGTCAGAGATAAAAACATTACCATTCTACAGATTGCTTAATTGAATAGGGTGATTTTTTGTTTGATAATCCTTTCAGCTGTGCTGTGAGAGAGTTCATAAAGCTAATGTGTGTAGATAAAGTATACTAGTGGAACTTCAACCCAATTTATTCAAAAAAAGCTCAGCAAAAATTAGTTTTCATGAAGAAAAGGTTATCACACATAACCTTGAATGAGAATATTTAAGTTGTCTTTAGTTAAGAGCATTGGTTAGTTCTAGATCAGCGGCAAAGTTTCATCAAAGTCATATTTTACACCATACAGAAAACACAAAACATGATATTTTGTAGCTGGCACAGCAGTAATGGGAGCAGCATCACTGTGGGAAAGTGATTAATTCTCATGTAAACTTTAAGGATGAGACATCTATGCAGCAAGGTTGAGATATATATATATATATGCAGGAACAATGTGGAGTATGAATTACTGACAGAAGACATTAAGGACCAGACTAGCAGCAGGCAGGGTGAACCCTACAAATTGGTTTCGAGCAAGTTTTTCATAAAATAAATGTTCCTACAGAGGCTGAAAAATAAGGTCAATAACGCTAAACCGAACCTCCTAACTTTTATTATTACCGTATAGTTTGAAAAACGAATAATAAATCGTTTGGGTTAGCTCATTTTTGTTATTTTATTTTTGATTTTTTGTTTTTTATGTTATAGTGCGTTTAGTTTACTCGGCGGGTCGCTCAATTTTTGTCGTTCACCCTGCCTGCTGCTGTAATTAAATAGTCAGTATAAATATTATTAATATGGTTGTCATCGGAGAACCTCATTCTGCTAGATTAGCAAGAGAGCGACTAGAAGCAATCAGAAAATATTTACCTGTTCGTGATGCTGTCAAGCAACAATTACAAGAACGACAAGAATCTCATGTTGAATTTGAAGAGGATACAAAACAATTATTTAAACCTGTTACAGAGACAACTAAACCTCTTCTTCCTGTTTTAGAGAAAACCGCTGAGGCAACTGAAAAAATAGCGGAAAGAACAAAACAGACAAAAAGACTTTTACGTGGACTTCCAGTTGAAATAGCTGCTGCTCAACCAATACCTGTAGTCGCTGAAGCATCAGCTCCTAAACAAGATAAGGTTGTAATTAGTACTACTGCTGAATTGGAAGATAAATTTACTGTAGATGCTGTTAAAACAATTAGGGGGGTTGATAACGCAAATCTATTAGCTGTGCTTGCTTTTACTGGTTTTAGTCGGAGAGAAACATTAATGAAACCTGAAAACGTTAAAGATATTAGAAACCGTGATCAGTGGTATAAAGCAATATATCGCATAAACATGAATGTTGAAAAAATTAAATCTGGTGATCCAGAATATCGAGATTATATAAATAAAATTAATATTTTAGCTAGAATGCAGGAAGAAAGAGATAGAAAGGAGAAAGAAATCAAGATACAGGCGAAAGGAGAGAAGAGAAAAGCAAGAGAAATAGCAGCAGCAAGACCAAAACGAAAATATATAAGAAGAAAAAAACCAGCTCCTGAAACAACATTGGAATTACAGCCTGCTCCTGAAACAACATTGGAATTACAGCCTGCTCCTGAAACAACATCGGAATTACAGCCTGCTCCTGAAACAACATCGGAATCACAACCATCATTATCATTACCACCACCATTAAGATCATCACCACCAATGACAAGGGCAGCAGCAAAAAAAAATACAAGAAAAAGAAGGATCAAAATATTGGTCGCCAGCCTCACAGAAAATTCTGGAAGAACAACAATCATCTAGTTCTGAGAAGATATTAGAAAATAAAATTAAAAGATTAACTGGCTATGCTATAGAATATAAAAAAATATAGATTCATTAAGAAAGAGTAAATTCTTCCTTTCAGAACCCTTTAAATCAAGAATTCAGAATAATATTGATAACCTAATGAAAATTAGAAACAAATTATTTGAATTAAAAGTACCAGAATCTGAAATCGATGAAATTATTCCAATATCCTATTTAAGTGTTATTGGAAGAGGTTTCTCTACTGGAGGTGATTTTACTCTATGCCCTAATAACGTTATCTCTGACGTTGAACGTCTCGAAATCCTCATCGGAGGAAAACGAGCTGGTAATAATTCTCCAGAAATAATTAATGAAGCGGCCGATATTTGCAGACGGTTATTTACTGGCGGTATCATGGACGTTGATGTTTATCAGTCTCTTATTAATGAAATTGCCGATGACTACTACAGTGACTGAGTACGTAATTAAATACAATTACTATAATAAAATGATCGTATATAGTACTCACCGTGGACCAACCATGGTCAGGGTAATAAACTCACGATTACCAGTATACAAAACAACCTACGGAGATGGACTAGGTGATGTTGTTCAGGGTCTATTTTGAAGGATAGCCCCAAAAGCAATACCGATCACAAAGCAACTGGGAATGAAAGCTATTGATGTTGTTCGTGAAAAAGGTATTGGTGCTATGGGTAATGTTGCTAGTAAAGCATTTTCAGCGATTAAAGATAGGCTAGCACGATTAATACGACGAAAACCTCAACCTGTAAAATTACCTAGTACTGAAGTAATGCCTGCAAATGTCAGTAAAATAATAAATCAAGTTGCTAATCAAAAGCTATCAGAGTTGGCTGATGTACCAATGTCAGAAAAAGAAAAAATATAACCGCTAGTCTGATAGCAGGAAGTGGTCTCACTTCCCGAAGTGGTCTTCGTTTTAGACGATAATATTTATAATAAAGATGTTCAAGCGTATATCTGATCCCGCATTTGACATGGACGCACCAGTACTTAAAGATGAGTCTGTGCGTGATTATCAATATTATTCTTATGATGCTCGAATTCCAGATCAGCGTGGACGAATTGAACTACAAGTTCAGGATACAAGTAGGTATTTCCTACCCGCTGGGGCTTTTATTGAGGTTGAAGGTGAAATTTAAAATAACGCTGCTCCTGCAGCACCAGTAGCATATGGAGACGATGTTAGTGTCGGTTTTGTTAATAATGGTATTATGGCGTTATTTGATAGTGCTACGTATATGATTGATGGTAAAAATATTGAATCAATTCAGAAAGACGTTGACGTTGCAACGACAATACTTGGTCTTGCAAGATACAGCGACGATCATTCAAGATCGGCTGGTCCATCAATGATGTTTGTAAAGGATACAACTGATTCTCCAGAGTATCGACAGTATGATATAGGACGCCCACAAAACCATGCTAGAAACGCCAACGCTGATATACAAAATATAATTATTAATGTAGATCCAGATTTTAACTTAGGATTTAGATCACGTCGAGCAATGTTGCGTGGTGGAAGAAGAGCATTTTCATGTGCCATTCCACTATCACATATCTTTGGACTTTGTAGAAATGTCAGAAAAGTAATTTTCGGAGCTAAGCATACGGTTGTACTTGTACGAAAAGCAACTGACAATGATGCAATATGGCGACCCGCTGGTGATGATGGTAGAGTAATTCTGACAAAACTTTCATTGTGGATGCCAGTGATGACTCCATCAATATCTGAAGAAGATCGGTTACTTGCTTTTATGAATCAAGGTGGTAAATCAGCATTATCATGGTTGACAATGACCACAGATGCTATCCAGAGTAATATTGATGGTTTATTTACGTGGCAGATAGCATCACAACAAGGTGTGTCTGCACCACGGCATATTTTTATTGCATTACAGAATAATGCACGGGTGGATAATCAACTACGTAGTATTATGATATTTGATAATCTTGGTGTTTCCGAGGTTTCGTTAAGGATAAATGGGCATCAAGAACCATCTGAAGATATTTTATTGAATTTTAATCAAAATCATGTAGCACGTGTATATCATCGTCTAATGACGTTCATGGGTCGTGATCAAAATATTGATACTGGTTTACAAATATCACAATTGGATTTTACAACCTTATATCCAATTTATTACTTTTCGCTCGAACATTTGGATTTATACAGACAGTCAGTAGTTGATATACACTTTCGAGCTCGCGTGCTGAAGCCAGTAGGAGCAGCAGGACCACCAGTAGTAGAAGGTATTGACAATTACAGAGCAATTGCTGTCATACTCAGCGATAAATCAATGTTACTTGAAGGTGCTGGTGGACGAATGAGAGTCGTTGATGCGCCAGTAGAAAACATGTAATTAGATCGTTTATGAATATTATAATGTCGTATAATCACGTTAGTGTTAGTCTGACTCCTGGTCAGATTAAAAGGATACAATCAGCATCAAAAAATAACTGTGGATTAAAAATATCGCTAAAGAAAGATCAGATGAGCGGTTCAAATAAATTATCTCTTACAGAACGTCAGCTCGGGCATTTCAATGAAGCCAAAAAATCAAATAAAGGTATAAAACTTAATCTTTCTGCGGGTGCCATTAAAGATATATTAAGACGGGTGGTATATTTCCACTTCTTGCTGCTATACCAGCATTAATAGCCGCTGCAGCCCCAGCTGTTGCAAAAGCAGCTGCATTAGGTGCCGTTGGAACCGCTGCTGGAATGGCATTAAAGAAAGCAACAGGAAAGGGAATCAAAAAAAAGGGAAGGGGTCTAAGATTACCAGGGACTCCACATTCATGGTACGGAAAAGGCCTAAGATTACCAGGGACAGTTTACTGATATCTCCTATGTCCAATTTTGATTTACTAGATGCTGCTAAAAAATTAAAAATAAAAAATTTTAGAGGAGTTTTTATGCGCGATCAATTACCAAAACAACCAAATAACATTGAAACAGGTATTATTAATCTCGATGAAAATTCTGGTCCAGGCACGCATTGGGTCGGATATGCAATTGATCCACGTGGAATTATTTATTTTGATTCATATGGACTAGCTCCACCAAAAGAATTCTTAAAGTATATTAGCGGCTATCAAAGTACTCCAATATGGTATTCAACGTTACCTACACAAACATTAACTGATCCACCAATATGTGGTCGAGAAGTACTTAACGTACTTGATGCTATATCAAAATCAACAAAACCACCCCACAAAGTTGTACATGAATATACTACGACGTCACATTTAAACAGACATTAGTAATATAATGGTAGATATTTATGGAAGATCTTCTCGTGGTAAAGGTCATCAGCAAGTTGATTTATCTAAATACGCAACTCTCGATCAGCTCAGAAATGAAATTGATGATTTATTAAACATAACCAGTGTGGATCAAAATGAAGTAGTTGTTTTTCAGGATAAGGAAGGACGATTAAAAACTAGTAATATACAACTTCCAGATGTACTTATACGAGTTCCTAATGCTGTTGTTAATAATATAGTTACTTTTACTGATCAGGGTAAAATACAAGATTCCGGTACGTCAGTCAACGATTATATTAAGAAAGCTGGTGATTCATTTACAGGTTCAATTATTATGAATCAAAATAAAATTACAGGTCTTGGAAATCCAACCGAAGTTGCGGACGCTGCAACAAAGAAATATGTCGACGATCAAGAATCTAAGTACGTATTGGTCAACGGCGGTATAATGCGTGCATTTCTCAACATGAATAATAATGGTATTAATAATCTTAGAACACCAGAATATGATTTTGATGCTGCAACGAAAAAGTATGTTGATGATAAGGAAATTCCTATAACAACTTCGCTAGCTACAATTAATGATGGAATTGCTGCATTTAAAACTGATTATATTAATCACGTACAAACTTTTTTAAATTTTCGTAGAAATGTAAACAAATCCATTAAAGAATTTTTTGGTGATCCACCAACCGTTGACATAAAACTAGCCGACGTTAACACGAAACTCAATGATATTGTCAGTGGAATACCTAGTATTGTTCAAAAAACTAATCTGATTAAAATTCCACACGGACAAATTAAAAATATCGTATATACAGTAGCATCAGGATCATCAACATGGACACCACAAAATAACACACTTGAACATACCGCAGAAGTAACTGGGTTATACAGGTTATCTATATACGGTTCGGAAATTAATGCTGCCACTTCATTATCACCGAATGAATATCGTAATCCTCTATTGGTGATGCTAACCAAGAACATCAAAGAAATCTTTACTCTGATATCAACGGAAATGCCTCCGAGACGTTACTGGTGGTGCCTAGAATTCGTAGCTGAAACTTAATTAAATGACGTTGTTAGTATAATGGATCAAAATCAGTCTCGCATCGACGTTCAACTTACAGATGCAATCAAGTATGTGAGCGTCTCACTAAACTAAATAATTTTATCGACTATTATAATACGAAAATAAAAAAATACAAAAGAAGTATAATTGTCATCGATGTAGTTGTTTACTCGGTTTCTGCTGTTATTACTGGAACAGGATTATTATTATCAATGTTGACGATGACAGCACCTACTGTTATAGCCATTATTGTTTCAGCATCAACGACTATTGCTGGTGTTCTAGGTATTATAGCCAAAAAGATAGATACTTGTACAAATGCTAAATTGCACGATTATATGATTACATTACATACAGTGGCAGAGGCATGCTCTAAACTATCTTTGTACGTTTCTTCTTGTGTCAGTGATGGTGAAATATCCGATACTGAATTTGCTATGATTATGAAAACCTATGATGACGCTTTTAAGGTGATCGCTAATGATTTTAATGAATTAAATAACAACAATAATAATAATGACAGACAGGGAGTTACTTCAGCAGATCGTTACTAATACGACTCCGTCAAAAACTACTATGATATCGTTAAGTTCGACCAATCCTGAATTTAGTGTCAATTTTCCAACATCAATTCCTGCAAAAGAAATAGCATTAGCACAGTTACGGGTTTATTATAGCTGGCCAAATATTAGATCAAAACCATTTGGTGGACTACAGCCAAATAATTCATTAGTATTCGCTAATAAGAATAAGCCTGATGGAACTCCTGATTGGCAAGTAGTTGCTATTCCAACGGGCAGTTATCAAATAGAGCAGATTAATGATGAGTTCCAACGCAGAATTAAATCTATTACAGGAAAAGAATCAAAAATAGCAATTACTGTCTACGAACCAACACTATCTGCGGTTATTGAAATAAATTCCCCTGATTACTCCGTAGATATTTATCAGAGTTCGATTAGATCAGTATTAGGTTGGCCTGAAGATCCACCGGTTTATCAAGGACCACCAGAACCACAGAGATCTGATTTCGTCATAGATGTTAAAAAATTTATAAAACCTCCAGAATATCGAACAGAAAAAAATGCTTATCCATGGCGACGATATTTTGGTGATGGAGTTATACATTATATAGATAAAACAGAAACCCATTTTACAAAAATAGTTGATGGTAAAAAGGTAAAATAATAGTACTTGATGTTGATGAAATAAATTCATATGCTAGTACAATTAAGTCTGAACACGGACGTATACTTAATTATCTAAGAAATTTATTTTTCAGCATTAGCACTTCCTACAACGATGACTTAAAAAATCAAATAATTGAAATAATACAACATTTGAATCAAGTTGCTTCAGACCTAGAGTTCATGAATGATATTATTGTTAACAGAGAAAAAAGATTAGTGAACATAGCAGCAGATAAACGCTATAGAGGGTTGTATATAGTTAATGAAGACAGTCCATCTCAGGGTGTTAGACTAAATCTTCTGTTCACAACAGTATTTCTAAAACATTTCAGAATTACGCGAGAACAACTATCAACATTTATAATTCCTGGATTTAACTCTGAAGAGCTAAAGAAATCAGTTAATGATCTTATTGATGAACACTTTAAAAGAATATGTGATTCATGGAAAAAATTAATACCTACACCAACTATTCTAAGA
The DNA here is from genome assembly GCA_016617855.1 of Megalonaias nervosa. Classification (NCBI taxonomy): domain Eukaryota; kingdom Metazoa; phylum Mollusca; class Bivalvia; order Unionida; family Unionidae; genus Megalonaias; species Megalonaias nervosa. The sequence goes on along the minus strand of JAECUM010070946.1, from coordinate 1,373 downwards.
CATAATAATGATCCACATGGTGGAGGTCGACATATCTCACCTGGTATTGTTAATATAACATCTACGATCGCGGTCAATCTAGTATGTGACGTAATTGATGACAGTTATCAAGTAGATCTTTCAAAGTCTAACCAGGTCCAACAGGGGTATATACTATATACATTCAGTCCTAAAGACCCGCCCGGTTGGTTAATTGTATCTGAACCAATTAACCCAATTTATTTACGAGTTCATAATCCATTTCTGACAAGAATAAATTTCAAACTCACCGACCAGGCAGGAAACATTTTGGATCTAAGACAAGAGTCTCTTAATATTAATTTGTATATACGCTCGTAGAACGTCTGATTATTTAATCAGGGGCTGATGAGTAAATACATGAATAATATACAAATTCTATGATTAAAGTAATTGTATATATAATAAAGCGAGATAACTCGGCTATATCTCTCTGCGGAGTAAATTAAACGATTATTTCCCTTACTACTACGTTCGATTTACAGACAACAAATACTTCTTGTTTTTCGTTAATTATTTAGTGACATTTCTTTTTCTGTAGGTGATTAGCTGTTAGTAAAGCATCAATTTGTAACAGAGAGGGATATTGATGCATCTTTTAACTCTGATAACCTTAAATTCACGTCGGTTTATACGAGTGCGTAAAGTTATTTTTAGCTATAACACATGTATTTGACCTTAACGAACGATAACTCTTACAGAAAATGTAATGTGCGATTATTTTATATAGTATATATAAATAATGTTTGTAAATTAAGTAAATATACGCTACAGTTGTACAATAATTGTGATTTTATTCAGTATATTGGTCGTACGTAATTTGTCTGCTTATTCAGTGTTGGGTTAACTACATAATAATTTTAAAATGTCTATATGTATGAATCGGAAAATGGCTCAGTGGTATAGTTGTTGCAACTATGATACTGACGACCGTGGTTCGATTCCTGTGGCTGACGAGTGTCGACAGTATTCGGAACGATGCCATTTTATAAGGTTGGGGAGCTCAGCCCCCAACGAATTCAACCCCTCATCACGCTAAACAACGTGGTGAGTGCGTTTTGCACTTACCCCGGGGTTTGATTTGGTGGGGGGTTATTGAATTCGCAATACAGAGCTCCCTAAAATAATCAGTAGCATGCCTGAGCTCTCTATCTCATTTGAAAGGCCGCCACAAGGAAACATTCAGAAAGAATGCTAGCCAAATAGAAACAGAACATGGAGTGCCAATAACGGTCATAAGAAAGACATCATGCAAAAAAAGGACTCCATGAAAGACACAAGTGACGGGTAACCGCTTAGGATGCTACTGATTATTTTTGATATTTTTAGGTCAAACATCAAGGTCAAAAGTTAAA
>JAECUM010070945.1:0-12197 GCA_016617855.1 Megalonaias nervosa | reverse complement strand
CATCTGAACAAAAAGGCGAAATAGGCGAACGAGTGCTAAGAAAAGTTATTTTCTTATCATTGAATGTAAATGTAGTAAATGACCTAGAAGTGATCATTTTGTCGAGAGATAAGTATTTTAAATTCAAAAGTGGAGAAACGTCCACTTTAAAGTCAGAATTTTTTTTATAAAATATATTACATGCTTAGGTTAATAAGGCTCGATTTATTAAAAATGTACATGTAACATTTAGATTTTTATCTAACAACTGAAATATCAAAAAGTTAGAAAAGGAATGTTTCAAGTTAAAGATGACTGAATTACATAATAACAAAATGTAAAACTAACATTTTCTGTTGAGAATTTTAAAAAAAAATATATTGTTAGAAAACAATCGGTTATAGATTAAGGAGTGGGTGGGCAATCTCATTATTTACCGAAACGTTAAAAAATCCAAACTGAGAACATTCATAACTATTACTCACAAAACAACAAAACTTTGTTAATAACTATTTTTATTTATTTATTTTTTAAATTGCCTTTTTGCATAACAAGATTTAACAACTTATGTCATGCGCTCACAACGGCCGAATCTAGAAGTTTTAATTTGTTTATTCCGTGCAAATAAGAATTGTGCGCTATTTCCTTTGCAAAGGAATACCCCCATACGCATATAAATGGAGTCACACTGAAAATATATATACACACAGGGCCGACAAGGGGGTGGGGTCAACCGGGGATATATCCCAGGGGCCCGGGCCCGAACAACACTTTAATTTTATAAAAGAAAACATTTGTTTATATATATATATATATATATATAGTATATATATATATATATATATATATATATATAAGTGTATATATATATATATATATATATATATATATATATATATATATATATATATTGAGAACATATGACAGAAATCTTTATTTCGCGGATAACAATGAAAAATAATTAAAAAAATAATAGCAGATTTCTAAATATACATTTTACTTGGAAATAATATAACGCTAATATTGAGTGCACTTGCTTTGTTATTTAAGCAGCGTATGTATCTGTTAGTGGTGGGGCTTCTCCGAAGATACATGAAGGCGAATTACACTGGTATAAAAACCCTCATTTATACTAAAATGGCCTTTCATACTGGATCTAACCGAGATAAAACAAATATTGTTTTGTGAAGTTCAACATGTATCATTGTGAAATATGTCTTTAGAAATAAAATTGGGAATTACGTCGTTCATCGTCAGACAAAAATGTGAACAATATTCATTTTCATTGTTGAATCTGGAACTAGCTATTACTGCTGCTGCTGCTACTACAACTACTAACTACTACTACCACTACTACTACACAGACGAAAGAGAAAAGGAAACTCTAAAGAGTAACATCACTTGATACTTATTGTAATGTATTGATATTTGAAAATAGTATTTTACCAGAGTATAAAGTAGTCTGGCTGTTAGTATCTAACAACAGTATAAAATACTCCGACTATTAGTATTTCACCAGAGTATAAAGTACTCCGACTATTAGTATTTCACCTCAGTATAAAATACTCCGACTATTTTTAGTATTTCACCTCAGTATAAAATACTCCGACTATTAGTATTTCACCTCAGTATAAAATACTCCGACTACTAGCATTTTACCAGAGTGTAAAATACTCCGACTATTAGTATTTCACCAGAGCATAATGTACTCCGACTATAAGTAATTAACTAGAGTATTAAGTAGTCTGGCTGTTAGTATTTCACCGGAGTATAAATTACTTCGACTATTAGTATTTCCCCAGAGTGTAATGTACTGCGACTATTGGGATTTAACTAGAGTAAAAAGTAGTCCAACTATTAGCATTTCACCTGAGTAGAAAGTAGTCCGACTATTAGCATTTCACCTGAGTAGAAAGGAGTCCGACTATTAGTATTTCACCTGAGTAGAAAGTAGTCCGACTATTAGCATTTCACCTGAGTATAAAGTAGTCCAACTATTAGCATTTCATCTGAGTATAATGTAGTCCAACTATTAGGATTTCACCTTTGTATAAAGTAGTCCGACTATTAGTATTTCACCTGACTATAAAGTAGTCCGATTATTAGTATTTTACCTGAGTAGAAAGTAGTCCGACTATTAGCATTTCACCTGAGTAGAAAGTAGTCCAACTATTAGTATTTCACCTGAGTATAAAGTAGTCCGACTATTAGTATTTCACCTGAGTAGAAAGTAGTCCAACTATTAGCATTTCACCTGAGTAGAAAGTAGTCCGACTATTAGTATTTCACCTGAGTAGAAGGTAGTCCGACTATTAGTATTTTACATGAGTATAAAGTATTCAGACTATTAGTATTTCAATAGAGAATAAAGGAGTCCGACTATCAGTATTTCACTGGAGTATAAGTAATCCGATTATTAATATTTAATCGGAGTATAAAGTATTCCAACTATTAGTATTTAACCAGAGTATAAAGTATTCCGACTATTAGTCACCAGAGTATAAAGTAGTGCGACTATTAGTATTTCACCAGAATATAAAGTACTCCGACTAACAGTATTTAACAAAAGTATAAAGTAGTCTGACTATTAGTGTATTAGTGCATTAGATACTAGGATGACAGATGAAAGAGGACTATAAAACATCACACGTAAATTAGATAGCATACAAGATAGCATACAAACAGAATAAAACAATGTAATAGGAATCTTCACATCTAAATGCATTAAAATTATTTGTCATAAATGAACGTCAAAATTACCGTTACGCGTTAGATGTTATTACAAAGCGTATTATTTTTGCCAATTTCACCATAAAAGTGTTAAAAATTATAATGGACACATATGTCATTGCTTAATAGCTGATTAATTCTTTGAGTAATATTTACAAAGTAAAAATAAAAACAATTACAGTTTATCTAACAAACGCCTTTATTCTAAATAAAATATACAATCATCTTTTGTTTTTATTAAATCTCAGAATAAAGAATTTGTGAGGATTACACATGATCTATCACGTTCTCCCCCAGCCCCTCCCCCCCATATATACCGTATGTACTAGCTTATACTGCAAACAACAAAGATCCAGATCTGCTGTAGCATAATGAGCCTGCAAATTAGAGTTATTTGTATTGATTAGTCTTAACTGCACAGACCCAGTTTGCAGTTGGACTCGTATTATATGCGAGTATATACGGTAGTAATAAGGAAGAAAATTTTCATTTATTATTTTCCTGGCTTGCATATGCTGCGCTAAGCCTGATAACAGAGAACAACCAAAGTTAAGTAAAACCCATTGCATTTAAGGAATCACTGTTGATTCTTTCTTGCTTACTTTTAATTTTCTCTGTAAATAAGTCTTATGTAGGTTTAAGGGTTATGTATAAAATTAAAACCGAAAGACGGTATTAACAGATATTTATTTTCCTGACATAACGTTTAATTTTCATTTTATTTTTTTCATACTTTCATAGTTTAAATGCTTTGAAGTTTAAATTTGAAGAATATGATATCAAATGACATTAAAAACAATACAGCATTGAACAGCATTTTCTTTATACAATGGTCTCTACTTTGGAACATCTCTTTGGAGATATTTTCTTCATGTTAAAAACTATGCCATTATGAATAGTGAATATTCTTTTTTTCTATAGGAAACTCTGTAATAAAATGTTCTTAGAACTGTACCTCATAAACATTTAAATATTGAAAGCAAATATTCTTAAAGTTTATAGTATAATGTTAATTGTTTCATTTTCAGTGCCAAGATGGTTCAGAGTGATTTAGATTAGTATGTTCGTGTACTTCTTGCAATAGGCTTAAACCAAGTCCAGCTCTTAGTTCAATATTTCTCATACATATTGACATACCTATAACTGTGGACCAAAACAACAACAACAACAATAAAGACTGTGCAGACTTTGCTATACATCGAATGATACCAAATTGTAAAAAAGCCTTCAAGACACACACACACAGTATAATAAGAACGAATGTGGCCCTAACCACACGTAATTTTGTGGGATTTATTTAGTTTATGAAATTTAATAAATTTATATGAAAATTGTCTACATTTTTTCTAAAGCATTACTCAAAGATGTTTAAAATTAATTCAATCAATACTTTAAAAACTAGGACGCCTGAGAACAGTGGATGATCGAAAAAGTGATTGTTTTGTTGTATGGATGGTGGAGTTATCTCGGAAAAACAGCTTGAACCTGAATTTAACAGGAACGTTTAAGCTGATCTTGTATCGGCAAAATAAAGAACATTGAGACTGGAGTTAAGTTTTATAGTATATAAGGCGAATATGATTTTGTTTTCAAAGGAAGCGTTCATCAAAATTTTCTTGCAGCACAATGATATATTGCTCAAAAGTTTAATTGAGGAGTAAGAGGCTGTAACAATGATTTTCCTTAGATGTATTGATCAAAATCTTGTTGCGTAATCTGTACAGCATTAATCTAGTCCCAAATAAGCATAAGTCGTGTAAACGCATGGTAACGGACAAAAATATCACGGGACAAAATGTCACGGACATGTGACAGAAAGTCATAAGACAAAAAGTCACAATCTGAATTATAATAGTAATGGTGGACGTGTATGACAGAATGTCACAGGACATAAAATCACATTCTTTAATTATTACTATTAACGATCACAATAAATTGATGGCTTCACAGGAAAAGTGAAATTGTTTACCATCTGAAGTCTTAGGGCAAATTGCAAAAGAAAAACATAACATTGAGACTTTTCACGTTTATTTAAGGCTTCTGTTTGACAAAACACATAACATTGAGACTTTTCACGTTTATTTAAGGCTTCTGTTTGACAAAAAACATAACATCGAGACTTTTCACGTTTATTTAAGGCTTCTGTTTGACAGGAAAATTGCCAAACAAACATATTACATTGAGATCATTCAGGGTTTTTTTAATGCTTCTGTTTGACAGGAAAATTGCCAAACAAACATATTACATTGAGATCATTCAGGGTTTTTTTAATGCTTCTGTTTGACAGGAAAATTGCCAAACAAACATATTACATTGAGATCATTCAGGGTTTTTTTAATGCTTCTGTTTGACAGGAAAATTGCCAAACAAACATATTACATTGAGATCATTCAGGTTTTTTTTAATGCTTCTGTTTGACAAAACAGGATAGACTTGATATATAAGAATATACAAATCAAATTTTGGTTTCAATCTATATTTACTTTTTAAACAAGTATGTAAATTAAAGAAAACGTTTTATTTGGTAAGAATAAACAAGTAAGATTTTGGTTTTAATCTCCAATCACTTTTCAAAGAAGTATGTAATAAAAATGAAACCCTATAATTGTGCTTATTGGTTTTACTTTCCGTAACTTCAAATATGGGCATAGAAGCAAAAAATTACTATAATCTGAACAAATAAAAAATCCAATGTTTTTGTCAGTGAACTCATTCCAAAATGAAATCATCACAAAAAATGGTTTTGTTTTGAAGGTTAGCTGTTTCCTAGACATGCATTATTTAATGATTATATTTCTGGTAGGAGGTCTATTCCAGAATTTTAGATTAAGACTATTTAAATTAAATCATTAATGAACGTTTACATTAGTAGTGAATTATGACAATGTGATCACTTTGTTAGGACTCTTATTTTATTTTTTTTATTGTAATTTTAAAAATGTCTTGAAAATATTACAAAATCATACGGTTGAAATTTTGTTTACTGTATTAAAAATATCTCAAGGAAGAAGATGCAGTTAATTAAGTTGTCTCATATAAAAACCTGCAACATTACACTATTACAAAACTGAATGTGTGACTTTACGTTCCGCGACTGTTTGTCCTACATGTCTCTCATAATATTGAGAATTCAAATTGTGACATTTTGCACTCTGACTTTATGTAGTTGACGTTATATCTTTGACTTTTTGCCCTCTGACTTTATGTAGTTGACGTTATATCTTTGACTTCTTGTCATGTGACTTTTTGCCCTCTGATTTTATGTAGTTGACGTTATATCTTTGACTTCTTGTCATGTGACTTTCTGTTCTACGTTCTAAACGCAATTTTGTATAATATAATTTTACATTAATGGAAAAATAAATTCTAAAGGTTCATTAAATAGCTACGGATCCCAAGTCCATAAAAAAGAATTCACTGATCAAATACAAAATCAAGGATCCAGATTCTTTGGTTCCATGTAATGAAAAAGTCATTCTTTATACAATAAGATATTATCTGGTCGACCAACAAACCCAGTTTCAATAAATTTCTAAAATGTTCTACTCAGATTGATATTTGACATTAGCTTTCTTAAAAGATTTCAGAGAATATCAATGTTTTTGTTAGCGGTAGTAATAGTTGAAAGGATCCAATATCAACGTGTAGTTTCAAATTTATCGCATGGAACTCTTTTCATTCTTGAGATAGGAGTTGAGTAATTCCTCGCATTGGAATGGCCTCATAGGTAGGACATGATCCTTTTGAAAAAAAATTAAGAATTTATGGTTACATTTCTAATCTCAAATGCCTGCGACATGTTCTGTGAAAATTAATTCTTACCAGCCAAGGAACAAGAACAATATTAAAAGTCTTAGTTTGAGGAAGACATGTTGAAATTCTTAGCACCGGTAGGGTTTAGTCTTGATTTTGGGTTCAAACGATGCTTTTGTTTTGTTTTGTTTTTTGTTTTTTTTTTGCGGTTTGAAAACATGATCAAGTTTGACAAAAGGAATAACAAGGAAACCTAACAGAACAGTAGTATGAAAAATATTTAAAAAAAAAGAAATCATTATGTAGACTAATGTGTTATTTAATCAGGACAATCATTTCTAACAAGAATAATGCATAGACATCTTTGACGCTAAAATCTTCACAAACTGAGAGGAACTGACATAAAGACGAGTAATTGTTTAAAAGTAATTATTTAATAGTAATTGATTAATAGTAGTTGTTTATTAATAATTGTTTAATAGTAATTGTTTAAATCAATTCAACGCATTGTACGTGTCATGTTTATCCAGTTTCTGAAAATGAATTAAAAGTAAGGAATAATGAGAATCTATCATCTAGAACCTGCATAATAAAACAATATTTTGCATGCAGAATATATCTGTCTTATAGGACTAACAATTAGTGTGTAATAATGAGTGTATGCTAAATGTATCTGTCTTATAGGACTAACAATTAGTGTGTAATAATGAGTGTATGCAAAATGTATCTGTTTTATAGGTAAACCAATTAGTGTGTAATAATGAGTGTATGCAAAATGTATCTGTCTTATAGGACTAACAATTAGTGTGTAATAATGGGTGTATGCAAAATGTATCTGTCTTATAGGACTAACAATTAGTGTGTAATAATGAGTGTATGCAAAACGTATCTGTCTTATAGGACTAACAATTAGTATGTAATAATGAGTGTATGCAAAACGTATTTGTCTTATAGGACTAACAATTAGTGTGTAATAATGAGTGTATGCAATAGTGTGTAAGAATGAGTGTACGCAAAATGTATCTGTTTTATAGGACTAAAAATTAGTGTGTAATAATGAGTGTATGCTAAATGTATCTGTCTTATAGGACTAACAATTAGTGTGTAATAATGAGTGTATGCTAAATGTATCTGTCTTATAGGACTAACAATTAGTGTGTAATAATGAGAGTATGCAAAATGTATGTCTTATAGAACTAACAATTAGTGTGCAATAATGAGTGTATGCTAAATGTATCTGTCTTATAGGACTAACAATTAGTGTGTAATAATGAGTGCATGCTAAATGTATCTGTCTTATAGGACTAACAATTAGTGTGTAATAATGAGAGTATGCTAAATGTATCTGTCTTATAGGACTAACAATTAGTGTGTAATAATGAGTGTATGCTAAATGTATCTGTCTTATAGGACTAACAATTAGTGTGTAATAATGAGTGTATACTAAATGTATCTGTCTTATAGGACTAACAATTAGTGTGTAATAATGAGTGTATGCAAAATGTATCTGTCTTATAGGAAAACCTGTTAGCATTAATAATGAGTGCACTTTCATGGTTCATTTATTCTAGAAGTAAATAACACAGCATCAATTCACATTGAGAAAATAACGCATTGTTTTGCTACAAATGTACTGTGTTAACTTAGTTTGGGCCATGATCGAACGTAGCACATTTTCACATTTAAAGCACTCAACAGTCCGCATCTCCTCGAAATGTAATAAGTTACTTATGTTAAGTGTAGAGGGTTTTTTTTTGTTTGTTTCTGCGACCGTATATTGACAATCAACAGGACCTCCCGACCCTCAGGCTTATGATGTGATTTTATCTAACGACCTTTCGAGACCCTACTAAAGACCCTCTCCATCCCCTCCCAGCAACTTATCTGGGTCGCGACATGACGTTGGATCCCTGGTACTTTATTTTCTAACATAAGATGAACGACGATCAGAATGGTTGGAATACTTTTCTCTTCAAAATATTGCAACTTTTATTTCATTCCATTATATAAAAATAAAATATTACCAATTTTTATCATCATTTCAGTGAGGCATCACTTAATGACCGGTACAGAAATCGTCCTGACATTTTGTTTTACCCGTGTAAATATTCTCTGACTATTTACGTGAATTCGTCTTCCTATTATTTCCCGTTCAATATCCAGGTATAACCTTGTCATAACATATGTTCTTTGCTGTATTCTCCGAGCATAGCTATACTGGGATATAATATTAGTGAATATTGTAATATCTGATTTTAGATGGCATTGTTTTTCGCTATGCATGGTTTAAGTCCTTTGCTTGTCGAATTAGGTTGTAAGAATTTGGTACATAGAACGAAAAAGCAAATATGTTATTACGCAGATCACCGAATGTTTGATTAGTTTTGATAAACATGTGCTATTCTGACCTCAGTACTAAACAGACATGAAGTTCACACATTCTGCGACTATTCTTCACAATATTTTTTTCTCATTATGAAACTTCTTATTTTTATTTATTTTAGGTACTGAAGATTTCACCTGTCATACAAATGCCGTGTAAATAGTTCAGGTTTTCTATTGTGTTACGTGTTTTTTTAGTATGATAGTTGTTGCTTGACGACGAAGAAATTGACGTGCACGACACGTGGGGCAAGTGCTAAGTAACGGTGCTGTTACCAAGTATTCTGTCTGTCTGTCTCTCTAGACACAAAATTGGTTAATTAAATTTTTTTATTTATATAAGCGGTTATCATATTTTCGAACATCACGAACCTATAATTCATACATGTGTGCATCAAGTTCAGAGAGAATGGACAAGCCAGTAATGCATAAATGTGTGCATCAAGAGAGAATGTCATGATACACTACATAAATTAAAAATCATTCGGGCAAACTTACGCAAGTCAGCCTTTCTATGATAAATAAAAGAAACTCTTTGTACGCCTTGATTGTTTCTTAGAAAGGAATATTTGATCACAAAAGATAAATATGGTCATTTTTAAATTCAAACTTATTGTACATGTTGTTTTTTTTTCTTTTATTTTCTTCAGTCAAAGCTGTGCAATTCGTACCGTGTTATTTAAAATGGGAAATGTGCATATTTAGACAATTTATTTTACATTTACTATCGACAGAATGTTCTGAACTAAAATATTCACAAAATATACAGTTAATAATTTGTAAAGAACTAAGATTCTTTGAATGCTAAGCAGCTTGAAATATGTCTAAATTGCAATGTGATTGGTACTTATAATGTGATAGAGTCGAAGAACTTAATAACTATCACTGTTCACCAGCTTCATGTTGCTCAATAAATCATGAACATAGATCATATCTGATTTGTTCAAGAAATTAAATCTAATATCTTACTATATGCTGGAGCGCAAATACTCCAAAGTTTCTGCTAAATGCTTGAAAATACTGAATTTTGGGAATTTGGTAAACACACATACACACAAGCATTATATATATATATATATATATATATATATATATAAGAGAGAGGAGAGGTATATATATATATATATATATATATATATATAGTCTTAACCTTACTATTACGATCTCATAATTCTGAGAGTAGGGGTTCATTGGTCCGTTAAGATAGGCTTATGTTCTGCAAATATTGCACACTATTATACATTAAAATGGTAACTTTTCATAATGTAGATCAACCTATGTACACAGGTTGACGATTTGGGCCAGATCTCTATTTATTTATTTAATGTGACAAGTAGAAATTAGTTGGTAAATTTTAAACATTTATGGAGAAAACCTGATGTGGATACCATTAAAAACTTTATGCAGCATAGAAAAATTTAGTATCGATAACGGGAAAATTGGTATGCTTTTGAAATATAACGAGATGTCCGTGTATGAACCCAGAACAGCTATGTAAACTAAATAGTTTGTGTCCTTTTAATTTATAGAACCTTTATTAACATCGTAATATTGCATTTTTGTTATAAAAGAACAAGAAAAAATTACTCAAACATTTATCTGATAGATTTTCGTATCCTTATTGTTCCCATAAAGAAATCATTACTGCTGTTGACGTGAGTTTTACTTTGCATTTCACTACATCTTTAATTTAGAGGGCAGATTGAATACAATAATTTGTCACAACAGGCTTAAAGCAATGCGTCATTTCACGTGTCGACGCATACAAACCCATGTTCTGGGGCATTGCAGAAAATGTATTTTCACTGTTCAGAGGGTGGATGTGTGCGATTCAGAGCGGTGTGTGTAATTTGGATTTTTAACGTAGCTTTAACAATTATTCAGTCATATCGCTACGATGTCTGCAGTGTGGCAGTTTATAGTGATGTCTAGCACTGGGGCAACATGCCACTGACATGTAGCATCATGTCCCACCCAGGCACATTATCCTGATACCAGGCCGGCCAGTCCAAACACTAACCTCTTAATGCTGAGAGCCAAGCAAGGCAGCTGTTAGTACCATTTTTATATGTCTTTGGTATGACTCGCTTGGGGCTTGAACCCGCGACCTCTCGCAACCACTAGGCCACCGGAGCGGTCACTATTCAGAGGGAAATAATGCCCTGGAAAATGTGTTGCATATAAATTTCAGTGTAAAATTGTGGTGTAGATGTTACATATTTAGCGGGTTCCACTAAACACCATGTCTGGCGTAGATGTTATATGCTGAGCTGGAGTTCCAACGAACATTATGTGTTAGTATAGATGTTGTACCGTTACATTTAACAATTCAAGAAGGGTTCCGCGCAACACCATGTCCATACTGTAGATGTTATGTATTTAACAGAAGTATCGCCTTTCTGTTGCTTACTACAAAGTGTGGTATGGGATTGAACACAAACTTGGATATTGAGTTGCCTCCGTCAATGACGACAATATCATTATTTTCTTGCTCTTTATGCTTAAACAAAACTATGTCGAAAAATATACCAGTATCAATATTTATAGATATAGGCATTTATTCCACACATATAACACCGGAGATAAAGGAATTTATGAATTGTTGTACTCAGTGGAGTATTATGTTATTCTAAATAATTAAGACATTGTTATATATGTCACTTTGGTCAACTACGGTAGTGATTAAAATAATCGGATTATAAATGTAGAAATGCAAAGTTTTTACACATCTCCACTTTGTTGATTCGTTTTGATACGTTTACAGAAATATATTAAAGCAAAAAAGTTCCGGAATCATTGCTAATACTTTACAATAACTACAAATAATCGTACCACTTGAAACGAGCATGACAAGAAAGTTCACGAGGTGTCTTACAAACTTGATGATCTTTCAATATCTGGCTGTGCTTCAACGGGTTTCCATCGATGCTTTCGTAACCGTTCCAGTTCACTTTTGTGTTTAGAGAGGGCGCTCATATTAATTCGGTATAACGAGGCAAATGTTTAATTAGAAAAATAATTCCGCAGTTTGTTTCTTAGTCTCTCGGTCCTTTGATGTACGTCGTGGCAAAATATTTAAAGTAACTAATTAAATAAGGGTTGCCAGAAACGTATAATATTTTTTTTTAAATTGAAAAGACTGTCACATTTACATCCTTCCATCAGAAATATATTAGGGTAAAGTACAATATTTCATGCTTTTACTCGAGCATTATTTCGTAAATTTGTAAAAGGAGTCTAAATAGTTGTTAATGTCGGTTAAGGAGAGAGAGAGAGAGAGAGAGAGAGAGAGAGAGAGAGAGAGAGAGAGAGAGAGAGAGAGAGAGAGAGAGAGAGAGAGAGAGAGAGAGAGA
>JAECUM010070944.1:0-11594 GCA_016617855.1 Megalonaias nervosa | reverse complement strand
GTGAAAAAAAATAATTTTTATCCGTGTTTTTGAGAGAAAATCTCGTTTTTTGCATGAAAAGTACCTGAAAATCAACAAAAATTTACTAGATTTTTAGAAACCGTACGGGTCAAACCCCCAGGGTTTCTCTAAATGATTTTCGTGTTTTTCAGCATTTTCTTCTCAAACATGTATAATTTCATTATTTTTTTGCTCGTTTTTTGATGATTATTTGTTGTTTTTTGCTCGAAATATGTTATTTTTTCGTAAAAATGTCAAAAAACACGAAAATCATTTAGAGAAACCCTGGGGGTTTGACCCGTAAAAAATTAGAAATTTGACTAAAAAACAAGCAAAAAATAACATAAAACAAGTAAATTTTCTCAGATCTATAATATTTTCTGAATAATGCGCCGATTGCAAAAGAATTTATTCGCTAAACGAACAATGTTTGGTGCGCTATCACATGTACTGTATAAGTACGACAACTCTACGAACGTATATACAAATTAATATATAACGTTTCTCCTCTTAGGTCCACAATGTTGCCATCTTGATTTGTGAGTTTGAAATTCATTCTTGTCAATAATGGATTATGTACACGCAAGTAGACCTGATTTATTGGCTCAGACACAATGAGTCATCCTGGTGGCGCTTGAATACTTGATGAATATAATATATATCCTTGCTGGGCCTGGTTAGATTTGGAAAGATCTACGTGGTAACTACTATCAATTATATCGCATACTAGATTCAGTGCGATTGTCGATGTGATGTTAACAATATTAGGCGAGATATGACGTCCTGCGCCATGTAAATCGTTATTATACTTAAGTATGGTTGGTGGTGGGGCTAATTTTCTCCACGAATCACATATTCTTTTAAACTGTTCATCAATGAAATCATTAACTGATTTCTTTAACTCGGACGAGTTAAATCCGGGAATGATGAATGTTGGTAGTTGTTCTCACGTAATTCCGAAATGTTTAAGAAATACTGTTGTAAACAAACGATTGAGTGGAACACTCTGTACTGGATCGTCTTCATTAACTATATAACCTTTAGCATATCTATTTGTTGCTGGTTTATATAAATGTTTTTCTCTGTTAACAAAAACATTATTCATAAATTCTAGATCTGAAGCAACTTGATTCAAATGTTGTATTGAGGTAATTATTTGATTTTTTAAATCATCGTTGTAAGAAACATTAATGCTTGAAAATAAATTTCGTAGATTATTAAATACACGTTCATGTTCAGATTTAATTGTATTAGCATATGAATTTATTTCATCAATATCAAGTATTATTATTGTACCTTTTTTACCATCAATGTTTTTCGTAAAATAGTCTTCTACTCTATCTATATAATGTATAACTCTATTATCACCAAAATATCGTTGCCATGGATAAGCATCTTTAACTTTTCGATATTCTGGAAGTTGTATAAATATTCTTTTATCCGTGACGAAATCAGATCGTTGTGGTTCTGGTGGTCCTTGATAAATCGGTGGAATATCAGGCCATCCTAATACTGATCTGATTGAACTTTGATAAATATCTACGAGATAATCAGGGGAATTTATTTCAATCACCGCTGATAATGTTGGTTCGTATACACCAATTGTTATTTTTGATTCTTTTCCTGTAATAGATTTAATTCTTCACTGGAATTCATCGTTGATCTGTTCTATCTGATAACTGGAATACTAACTACTTGCCAATCAGGAGTTCCATCAGGTTTATTCTTATTTGCGAATACTAGTGAATTATTTGGCTGTTGTCCACCAAATGGTTTTGATCTAATATTAGGCCAGCTATAATAAACTCGAAGCTGCGCTAACGCTATTTCTTTTGCAGGAATTGCGGTTGGAAAGTTAACGCTAAACTCAGGATTGGTCGAACTTAATGAAATCATTGTAGTTTTTGATGGTGTTGTATTAGTGACGATCTGTTGAAGTAACTCTCTTGACGTTGTCAAGGACTCAGACATTATTATTATTGTTATTATTTAATTCTCCATTTTGGCTGTCGTCAGTAGCGATTATGAATGCTTCATTGTAGGTTTTCATTATTGTTGCAAATTCCTCGTCGGATATTTTACCATAACTAAGATAAAATGAAACACACGAAGTTAGTTTAGAATAGGCGACTGTTGCTGTGTGTAATTTTATTATATACTCACGTAATTTATCATTTGTGCACGTAGATATCTTTTTAGCGATAATACTGAGAATACCTGCGATAGTCGTTGAAGTTGAAACAATAATCGTTATAACTGCTGGAGCTGTCATTGTTATCGTTGATAATAATAATCAGGATCCAGCAACAACAGCGGAAACCGAGTAAACGATTATATCAATGACAACCATACGTCTGCGATATTTTTTTACTTTTACTGTATAATTGTCAATGATATTTTTTAGTTTGGTCAGGCATTCACATACTTGATTATATCTGTGACGTTGAACGTCGATAAGTGACTCAGTCACTTGATTCATTATACTAACAATGTCATTTAATTAAGATTCAGCTACGAATTCTAGGCACCACCAGTAACGTCTCGGGGGCATTTCCGTCGATATTAACGTAAAGATTTCTTTGATGTTCTTGGTTAGCATCACAAATAGAGGATTATGATATACATTCGGTGATAATGAAGTTGCCGCAGTAATTTCCGAATCGTACATAGATAACCTGTATAACCCAGTTACTTCTGCGGTATGTTCGAGAGTGTTATTTTGTGGTGTCCATGTTGTTGATCCTGATGCTACTGTGTACACGATATTTTTAATTTGTCCGTGTGGAATTTTAATCAGATTAGTTTTTGAACAATATTAGGTATTCCACTAACAATATCATTGAGTTTCATGTTAACGTCGGCTAGTTTTATGTCAACGGTTGGTTGTTCCCCAAAAAAATCTTTAATGGTTTTGTTTATGTTTCTACGAAAATTTAAAAACGTTTCCACGTGTCTAGTAAAAGTAACATTGAGTGTGGTCATTTCGTTATTGATTGTTTTTAGCGAAGTTGTCGTAGGAATGTTGCTATCGTCTACATATTTCTTCGTTGCAGCGTCAAAATCAGATTCTGGTGTTCTAAGATTATTAATACCATTATTATTCATGCTGAGAAATGCACGCATTATACCACCGTTGACTAACACGTACTTAGATTCTTGATCGTCGACATATTTTTTTGTTGCGGCGTCTGTATCTACGGTTGGATTTCCAAGGTATGTAATTTTTTTTTCCTGACATAATAATATCACCAATAAATACATCACCAGTTTTCTTGATATAATCGTTAACTGACTTACCAGAATCTTGTATTTTACCTTGATCAGTGAAAGTAACGATATTATCAACAACTGCGGTAGGAATTCGTATAAGTACATCTGTTGTATATTGCTTGTCTTTAATCGTCCTTGTTTATCCTGAAAAACGACTTCATTTTGATCCACACTTGTGTTATTAAATAAATCGTCAATCTCATTTCTGAGTTGATCAAGAGTTGCATATTTAGATAAATCACCTTGCTGCTGAGCTTTACCACGAGCAGATCTTCCGTAAATATCTACCATTATATTTATCAATATCTGTTTAAATGTGACAATGTGGTATATTCATGCACGACTTTATGAGGTGGCTTTGTTGATTTTGATATAGCATCAAGTGCATTAAGTACTTCACGACCACATATTGGTGGATCAGTTAATGTTTGTGTTGGTAACGTTGAATACCAAATTGGAGCAGTATTATTGCTGACATAATGAAGAAATTCTTTTGGTGGCGCTAATCCATATGAATCAAAGTAAATAGTTCCACGTGGATCAATTGCATATCCAACCCAATGCGTGCCTGGTCCAGAATTTTTATCGAGATTGATAATACCAGTTTCTAAATCGCTAGCGATTTTAGGTAATTGATTGCGCATGAAAACACCTCTAAAATTTTTAATTTTTAGTTTTTTAGCAGCATTGAGTAAATCAAAATTGGACATAGGCGATATCAGTAAGCTGTCCCGGGAAGTCTTAGACCTTTTCCGTACCATGAATGTGGAGTCCCTGGCAATCTGAGACCTTTTCCCTTTTTTTTGATTCCCTGTCCGGTTGCTTTCTTTAATGCCACTCCAGCAGCAGTTCCAACAGCGCCTAATGCAGCTGCTTTTGCAACAGCTGGGGCTGCAGTGGCTATTAATGCTGGTATAGCTGCGAGAAGTGGAAATATACCACCCGTCTTAGCGATGTCTTTGATGGCGCCCGCAGAAAGATTAAGTTTTATACCTTTATTTGATTTTTTGGCTTCATTGAAGTTTCTAAACTGACGCTCGGTCAACGATAATTTATTTGAACCGCTCATCTGTTCTCGCTTTAGCGATATTTTTATTCCACAGTTATTTTTTTATGCTGATTGTAGTCTTTTAATCTGACCAGGTGTCAGGGTAATGCTAACGTGATTGTATGACATTATAATTATTATCCTGATTTTAAATCAGGTGATCTAATTACGTTACATATTTTCTACTGGAGCATCAACGACTCTTATTCGTCCACCAACACCTTCAAGTAACATCGTCTTATCGCTGAGTATAACGGCTATTGCCTTATAATTGTCAATACCTTCTACTACTGGTGGTCCTACTGCTCCTACTGGCTTCAGCACGCGAGCTCGAAAATGTATATCAACTACTGACTGTCTGGTTAAATCTAAATGTTCAAGCGAAAAGTAATAAATTGGATATAAGGTTGTAAAATCTAACTGTGATATTTGTAAACCAGTATCAATATTTTGATCACGTCCCATGAACGTCATCAGACGATGATATGCACGTGCTACATGATTATTTTCAAAATTCAGTAATATATCCTCAGATGGTTCTTGATGCCCATTTATCCTTAATGAAACTTCAGAAACACCAAGTTTGTCAAATATCATATGACTACGTAGTTGATTATTTACTCGTTCAGTATTCTGTAATGCAATAAAAATATGCCGTGGTGCAGAAACACCTTGTTGTGATGCTATCTGCCACGTAAATAAACCATCAATATTACTCTGGATAGCATCTGTGGTCACTGTCAACCATGACAACGTTGATTTACCGCCTTGACTCATAAAAGATAGCAACCGGTCTTCTTCAGATATTGACGGAGTCATCACTGGCATCCACAATGAAAGTTTTGTTAGTACTACTTTGCCAGCATCACCAATGGGTCTCCATAATGCATCATTATCAGTGCCTTTTCGTACAAGTACAACTGTGTGCTTAGCTCCGAAAATGACTTTTCTGACATTTCTACAGAATCCAAAGATATGTGACAGTGGAATTGCACATGAAAATGTTCTCCTATTATCTTTTAACATTGATCTACGTGTTGTAAATCCTAAGTTAAATTCTGGATTAACACTTTGCAATAACAAAAATTCAGCAGCAGGCCGTGCTATCATTCCCGCTGGTTGTGGATCTAATGCAGTAGCACGCGGTGTTTGTACCAAATTATGCTGTCTGTTGTCAGGCTGATCAGAAGTATCCTTCGCAAACATCATTGATGGACCAGCTGATCTTGAATAATCGTCGCTGTATCTCGCAAAGACCAAGTATTGTTGTAGCAACGTCGACGTCTTTCTGGATTGATTCAATATTTTTTCCGTCAATCATGTACGTAGCACTATCAAACAACGCCATGATGCCATTATTAACAAAACCAACCCTAACTTCAGCTCCATATGCTACTGGTGCTGCAGGAGCAGCGTTATTTAAAATTTCACCTTCTACCTCAATAAAAGCCTCAGCGGGTAGGAAATACCTACTTGTATCCTGAACCTGTAGTTCAATTCGTCCATGCTGATCTGGAATTCGAGCGTCATAAGAATAATATTGATAATCACGCACAGACTCATCCTTGAGTACTGGTGCATCCATGTCAAACGCTGGATCAGATATACGTTTGAACATCTTTATTATAATTATTATCGTCTAAAACGAAGACCACTTCGAGAAGTGAGACCACTTCCTGCTATCAGACTAGCGGTTATATTTTTTTCTTTTTCTGATAATGGTACATCAGCCAACTCTGCTAGTTTTTGATTAGCAGCTTGATTTATTATTTTACTAATATTTGCAGGCATTACTTCAGTGCTAGGTAATTTTACAGGTTGAGGTCCGCAGGTCTGCGTATTAATTGTGTTAGTCTATCTTTGATTGCTGAGAATGCTTTACTAGCAATATTGCCAACAGCACCAATACCTTTTTCACGAACAACATCAATAGCTTTCATTGATAGTTGCTTTGCAATCGGTATTGCTTTTGGGGCTATCCTTCTAAATAGACCCTGAACAATATCACCTAGTCCATCTCCGTAGATTGTTTTGTATACTGGTAATCAAGAATTTACCGCCCTGACCATGGTTGGTCCACGTTGAGTACTATGTATGATCATTTTATTATAATAACTGTATTTAATTACATACTCAATCCAGTGACTTAGTCACCATGATAGTCATCGGCGATTTCATTAATGAGGGACCGATATACATTAATATCCATAATTCCACCTGTAAATAATCGTTTACAAATATCAGCTGCTTCATTGACGATTTCTGGGGAATTATTACCAGCTTGTTTTCCTCCAATGAGGATTTCTAGTCGATCAACATCAGCAAGGACGTTATTAGGACATGTAATAAGACCACTTCCCTGATTAGTAAAACCGCTTCCAGTTGTTTCTTCCTCCTCAATATGAGGTGGTCTGAACAGCAATTTTGCTGGCGATAATATATCCCCGGGTAATGGCGCTCTTTTAGCCTCTTCGACTTGTCTCACAAAAGTTTCAAAATCATTTTTATGTTTATCAGTGATTCTAGATATACCAAGGGACTTTCGAAATATAAAAGGAACCCAATTTTTTTCAGAACACTAGCGGTGTCTGAATCTAATAATGTATCACGATGTGGATATCCTGTTGCTGCAGCCACTACAGGGTTTTCTCGAAGTATCCTACGACCATCTTCGGTTAATCGGGCTGGTGGTTTTGATTTTGGTTTTGGCTTTGGCTTTGGCGTAACAATATCTATTACGTCACCGACATCCTCACGAACTTTGTCAATACCCTCAAGTACTTGTTGTAGTTCTTCTTGTAATTGTGGTTGAGCCGCAGCTATTTCAGCTGGAAGTCCCCGTAAAATCCTTTTTGTCTGTTTTGTTCTTTCCGCTATTTTTCCAGTTGCTTCAGCGGTTTTCTCTAACGTAGGAAGAATACCTTTAGTTGTTTCAGTAATTGGTTTAAATAATTGTTTTGTATCCTCTTCAAATTCAACCTGAGATTCCTGACGAGATTGTAACTGTTGTTTAACTAAATCACGAACAGGTAAATATTTTCTAATTGCCTCTAGTCGCTCTCGAGCTAATCTAGCTGAATGTGGTTCTCCAATATTCATTTATTAATAATATCTATACTGGTTGTTTAATTCATAGCAGCAGAGAGGGTGAACGACAACAATTGAGTGACCAGACAAGTAAATGAAATCGCATAAAAATTTTTAAAAAAATAGTCAATAATGGTTTAACAAAACTGAGCTAACTAAAACGGTAACCGTATATAGACAAGTTAGAGACGTTGGTTTAACGTTATTGACATTGTTTTTTTCAGCCTCTGTAGGAACCTTTATTTTTGTTTACGGGGTCGAGCAAAAAGTTGTAGGGTTCACCCTCTCTGCTGCTGGGACACATCATTTCTTCGAGTCGTAACTTGTGGGCCACCTTTTAAATCATTTGAAAATTACATATTGGAAAATGCACTCCAACTGAAATTTTATTTTAAAAAATATAAAATTGTACTCATGACAAAACTCTTTAATCCACTACAGCAGCATCTCATCAGGACAACTCTTCTCCTGCACACGTACGATCCATTCTTTCAGTGTATGAATATTTTTTTTTAGCTTTCTCATATCATGAAAAATTGTTACAGGCAACACATCACCTGAAGTGGAAACTGCAAGGAGTAAAGTCAGATTTTTTCAAATCTGTACCAGTCTTGCTAATTCTCACACTTCTGACCCCCATCGTATTGTTGGTCCATCCAGGGGTCATAAATATTGTTTATACTCAGAAGGACACCACATTTAATACCTCTCTCTCATCCGGGGAATTCCCATCATTTTTCAAAACTGCCATTGTAAAGCCTCTGCTGAAGAAATCAACACTTGACCATAACGATTTAAAGAACTACCACCCAGTTTCAAATCTCCCATTCATGTCAAAAATCTTAGAAAAAGTTGTTCTATCCCAACTTGTATCTCATCTGAATTCAAACAGTCTTTTTAGCAATGTACAGTCTGCATATTGCCCTTGCCACAGTACTGAAACTACTCTTCTGAAAGTAGTTAATGACCTTCTCTCTACTTTGGATAGCGGAAAGATTACAGTCCTACTCTCCTTGACTTGTCTGCAGCATTTGACACAATAGACCATGATATATTACTGCACCATCTCCAGCATGTATTTGGCATTCACAATACAGCCTTACTATGGTTCAAGTCCTACTTGGTCAACAGGACACAAATTGTTTCCGCAAATGGAAAACACTCCAGCCCAGTTGATCTATGTTGTGGTGTTCCACAGGGGTCTGTTCTTGGACCTGTTCTCTTCATTCAATACACTCAGCCACTCTCAAGTGTCATAGATCATCATCCAGTGTCTCACCAACTGTATGCTGATGACACCTAAATATACAAATCTAGCCACCCAACTGAAGTTGAAGCTACCGTCCAAGGCGTAGAGAGGTGCATTTCCGATGTGAAATCATGGATGACATGTAACAAGCTGCAAATGAATGATGATAAAACTGAAGCCATTCTGATTACAACACAAAGACTTTCTCATTCACATCCTTTACCTCAGGCAATAAATATCAGCAACACCAACATTAAATTCACACAGTCAGTACGAAACCTCGGTGTCACTCTCGACAGTACTCTCTCATTGCACCAACATGTCATGAACATATGCAAGGCTGCATATCTTGAGCTGAGATGAATCAGCTCCATTCGCAAGTATCTTTCAGTTGATGCCACTAAAACACTTGTGTGTTCCTTAGTACTTTCAAGACTGGACTATTGTAACTTAATTCTGTCTGGTTCGTCTCAATATCTACTCCAGAAACTTCAAAAAGTTCAAAACGCAGCTTCTCGGATCATCCTTAGAGTACCACGATCAGAGCACGCCTCCCCCCTGCTCTGTACCATACACTGGCTATCCATTCGATCCATAATTAAACACAAAATTTGTTCTCTGTGCTACATTTCAATGACGGGCTCCAGTCCAACATACCTATCTGACCTCACCCATGTGTACACACCGGCAAGATACTTACGCTCCTCTTCTGACACTCGTATTCTCATTATTCCCACTATGAAAGCAATGTGGAACGAATTGCCCACTGAACTTAGACACAGAGACACAGTGATCTCATTCAAGAGCACTCTTAAAACTCACCTGTTTCAACTGCAAGAACAGACTTAAAGACCTAATAATGTATCCTTACCTTAAATATTTACAGAATGTTTTCTGTTTTCTAATTTCGTGGTGTTTGTTTTTATTTTTGTAATCATATCATTATATATGTTTTTTAAGTGTTGTCAAATGTTGTAAAGCGCTTAGAACTTCTAAAGATTAGGCGCTATACAAAGTCCTCCTTATTATTATTTGGATTCAGCTGAGGTGATCTGTAATGCCTATTATGAGGTAACAAATGTGTTTTTTTTTTTTCCATGGCTCAAAATAAGTTGTTGCTGTTGTTATTCTTGTTCTTATTATTATTATTATTGCATAATTTAGATGTCTGCAAGATGACAGATGAAATCTACAGTTTGAGAAATCCTATGTCTCTTATTCAAAGCAGTGAAAAATGTTGAAAGGAACCAAGAAAAGATTTGTCAGGGTTAGCTATCATAGTGTGCCCTGAAAAGTAAATACTCTACTTATGTTGTTTTTCTATACGACAGAAAAGCAAATCAAACCAGAAAAAATCTTTAGGAGTCAAATCTTTGATACAGTCTTTAACAGGACTAATTTTCCTTTTTTGTTCTTCATGCATCTCTTTCGCAAAAGACACACTGCAGTACTACTTCGAAAGGAATATTGCAGAGTAAATTTAATACATAATAAACTTCTTTTCTACAGGGGACGTTTTGCAATGAAAATCAATCTGTTAGTAAGAAAAGGGCTGGCACAAATTTAAGAATGGCCAGACAAGGATACAATGGCCCAGCCCAAAGAAAGCATGGTATAGCACTTCTTCATCCTAAATGACTTGTAGAAAATTGCAATGGCCTGGCCCAAAGAAAGCAGGGCACAGCACTTGACCATCCTAAATGACGTGTGGAGAATTACAATGGCATGGTCCAAAGAAAACTTGGTACAGCACTTCATCATTCTATATGACTTGTGGAAAACTACAATGGCCTGGTGCAAAGAAAGCATTGTACAGCACTTCATCATCCTATATGACTTGTGGAAAATTACAATGGCCTGGCCCAAAGAATGCATGATACAGCACTTCATCATCCTATATCACTTGTAGAAAACTACAATGGCCTGGCCCAAAGAAAGCATGGTACAGCACTTCATCATCTTATATGACTTGTGGAAAATTACAATGGCCTGGCCCAAAGAAAGCATGGTACAGCACTTCATCATCCTGTATGACTTGTGGAAAACTACAATGGCCCAGCCCGAAAAAAGCTTGGTACAGCACTTCATCATCCTAAATGACTTATGGAAAACTACAATGGCCTGGCGCAAAGAAACAGTGGTAAAGAACTTCATCATCCTAAATGACTTGTGGAAAACTACAATGACCTGGGCAAAGAAAGGATGGGACAGCACTTTGTCATCCTATATGACTTATGGAAAACTACAACGGCCCTGAGCAAGGAAAGCATGGTACTTGTGGAAAACACAACTCTTGTGATGAACATGACAGATGCTTGTGCTTATATATGTATGGACACAGCCATCCCCCTAGGACACACCCATATAATATGGCCAAGGTACAAAAACCAAAGCGAGAACAAACTTGCCATTTGTACATCATGCTGCATGGGATTTCTTGCACCAGGGTTGTTATCAACAAGAGCACCGGACATCACAGTGTAGCCTCCATAATTACCAAAAATATTCATCTGGTTCTAAAAATATAAAATAACTAGTGGAATGGTGAGCAATTTGATCATATAAATATACCATGCCTTTCCAGCATTCTACCACATACCCTAAGATGGTGATATGTCTATAATTCAAAACATTATTACTCATCTGGTCTCCATAAGGCAGTTGATTTTGTTTGTAAGTTTGACAAGTTTTCAGTAAGATGTAACAAAATATCATAATCTACTATTGTAAAACTGGAAAACATATTTAAAAGTTCGGTATTTGAAATATGCAGCTACAATAAACATTATGTTTAACTGAAAAGTTTGTAAAGTACACATAGACTTTACTTACCATTAACATAGTTGCACAAACTTCAGTTCCAATCCCTATTCAGCTCAATGGCTTGTTGCTATTTCTCAACTTGACGTAACTCTTGGATTTTTTTTTTTTTTTTTTTTT
>JAECUM010070942.1:0-20787 GCA_016617855.1 Megalonaias nervosa | reverse complement strand
AGAAATTTTCTTATCGCTAATGCTGTTAATTTTGGTATAGCCCCACCAGCTGCAGCCGCTGATGCAGACGCTACAAGAGTATCACTTATTGCTGCTTGTAATAATTTTGGTATAACCCCACCAGCTGCAGATGCGAACGGTGTTGCAATGTTAAATTTGATTAATAACTCAATTAGCGTAAAAAATCCACGTTATAACGAAGGTTTTGCTAGGCGAAGAGAACTTGCAGCAGGATCGCGTCAGATTACAATAATGCTTCCACTAAGTATGATTTTCGGCTTTTGTCGTGATCATGATAAAGTATTTCGCGGAGTAAAACATACTCTTATTTTAGATCGAGCAGATCAAAACGATTGCTTGTTTAGATCTGGAGGGGCTGATGTACAGTTTATCATAAACAAACTTGCTTTGTGGATACCACGTGTAACACCGTCGATCACTAAAATGTCAGAAATAAATAGCATACTTGATAAGCATACAAACAGAATTTACTTTAAGCAGCATAAGATACATCAGACAGCGGTTCCAAATACTACCGACTATACGTGGAGGGTTACAACAACATCAAGCGAACAACTGCCGAGAAATATATTTGTCGTATTTCAACAACACGCCCGACGAGGTAGCCAACAACAGAATAATGCAATATTTGACAACGCTGATGTCAGAAGAATACACGCTAGATTAAATTCAAGGCAATATCCAGAACGAGCTATAGAGTGCAATTTTGCAGATGACGCTAATAAAAATATTACTCGACCGTACATGTATCTGCTTGACGCAATTCAAAAATATCAAGATGTTGAAGATGGAACTCAAATATCAGCAGAGGAATTTCGTACACTATATCCTATCTTTCATTTTGATGTTAGTAAACATAACGAGCGAGTTGTAGACAGCACAGCGGATATTGAAATTACTTGGACGCTTGGAGCGGTCCCAATAGTGCCGTTATACGTATATGCATTAGTGATCAGTGATAGATTTTTCACAATAGATTCTATTGGAGGTAAAATGACCGTCCAAGTTTAATCTACAGTTGTTATATAAAATGGTAAAATACGTTGTAAAAGAAGTGTATTTGACTGATGGACAGGTTAAAAAGTTATTAGCTGCTATTGCAAAGCGAGAACAGGTATCATTAAAAATCAATCCCAATGTTTCTGATGGTATTTTGACGAAGCTAATGCTAACAAAAAATCAGGTAAAGAAGTATGATCGTAAAAAAGGTTTTGTTTTAAATTTGAGTACTGCACAAATGACAGCGATGGCAAAAGAAGGTGGTTTTCTTGGTCCGGTATTATCAGTATTAACTAGTACAATATTACCTAAAGTTTTGCCGGTGTTGGGAACATTAGGACTATCAGCAGCGTCTGGAGCAATATCTGGCGCAACGAAGAAAGCAGTCGAAGGTAATGGTATCATTCGTGGAAGTGGAATAAAAAAATTATAAATTTTATGTAATTGATATATTATAATGCCACAACGGAAAAAGAAATCACCAACAACAAAATCGGCAGAAAAAAAGAAAACAACAAAATCGGCAGAAAAAAAGAAAACAACAAAATCGGCAGAAAAAAAGAAAACAACAAAAAAAAAGAAAACAACACCAAAACAAGGAGGAATTATTCCGTTTGCTCCACTTTTGGCGGGACTAGCGGGAAGTCTACTGCCAAATCTTTTAGGAATCGGACGTGGCCTAACATTACCGGGAACACGACCACCCCGCTAAGCAATTTTGAGATAATAGATAAGTTAAAATCAGTTCCTGGATTTCATGGAGTGTATTCTAAAGATGAACTCGCATCAATAAAACCACCATCAGCTGCAAGTTCATGTGTTATAAATATACAAGATTTTAATGACGGATCCGGTACGCATTGGGTAGCAGTTTATAATAAGTATTATTTTGACTCGTTTGGACTTCCTCCAAGCGATGTAATAAAAAAGTATATGAAAAAAAGTATAAGAAAATATATTATTCGTCAAATCAACTCCAACCTGTTGGAACGTCTGCTTGCGGATATTATTGTATTATGTTTATCCGACAGATGTCCCGAAGTGAAAGCGCTGATTTTTTAAAATTTATTTTACAGTTTGATAAGCAACCTTCTCACGCTAATGATGAGATTGCAATCAATTTTATCTAAACTCTTTGATATAATGTCAACATACTGTCTCAAGTGTAGAACTAAAACAGAAAATGTTAATGAAACAACAGAAAAAACAAGAAACAACAGGATGATGTTAAAAAGTTTTTGCGCAATCTGTGGAAAAAGAAAAAATATGTTTTTAAAGAAAACGTCTCCAGAGACAAAGTCGCTAGGCGCTGGTTGCCGGGAGGTTATTTTAGTAGACGATTAAAAATATAAGAATGATATGCAATTGTGATTCTGACAGAGATTTATGTCTTGAGCAAAATAAACTTGTCGCATACTGTCAATGTTGTAACAACAGAGAAATATTAGGTACAGGTATAGATTTACATAAACTAATTGGAAAATTACCAAAACCAAAAGGCGGTTGGACTTTGCCAGGTCATCGGTATACAGGTCCTTACAATCCGCTAGATCAACAACTAGATGAAAACGATAATCCTTTGCCAGGACAAGAGCCGTATAATCAAGTGGATGCAATAGCAATGCGACATGATATTTGTTATCGTGATCATGAAAATTCAAAATCAGATTGTGATAAAGTGATGTTAGACGAACTTCGTGATATGGAGCCAACAAATCTACGAGAACGTTTTGATAGAAGAGTTGTTCAGGGAATGATTGGAGCAAAGTATAAGTTAGGGCTTGGAAAAAAAGTATACGATGATCTTGCAGTCGAATTACACAGGACTAAAAAAAAAAGTTTCCGAGACGTAAAGTTGTCGCAAATGGTGTAGATGATATTTGGGCAATAGATTTGGTGGATGTGTCTAATCTGGCTCAGTTTAACGATAACAAAAGGTATTTGTTTAATGTTATAGACGTTTTTAGTAAATACGCTTTCAGTGTACCTGTTTTAGATAAGACAGGGACTTCCATGACTGATGCACTAAGACGAATAATAACGAGTACAGAAAGAAAGCCAAATAAAATCTGGACTGATCAGGGACCAGAGTTTTTTAACAAAATGTTTGAACAGTTTCTAGAACAAAATAACATAAAAAAATACGTTACAGGAAACGAAGGTAAAAGCGTTGTTGTCGAGAGATTTAATCGCAAAAAAAAAAAAAAAATACACAAGCATTTGACAGCTAAAAACACCAACAGGTACATTGGTGACCTATCTCGAATCGTAGGTGAATATAATAATACCAAACACCGAACCATCAAAAAAAAAAAAAAAAAAGCTGTTAAGAATCCGGTATTGGCAAATGAAAACATGTACCGCAGACATAAATTTAAGGTCGGTGATAAAGTTAGAATTTCTTTGATAAAAAGGTATTTTCAAAAGGATTTACTCCAAACTGGAGCGAAGAGGTATTTGTGGTTGATAAAGTACTGTTGACAATACCTGTAACGTACGCTTTAAAAGATCTGGCAGGGGAACCTATCATAGGTAGTTTTTGCGAACAAGAACTACAGAAAACTGATCAGGATGTTTTCGTGATCGAAAAAGTGATCAGAAAGAAAGGAGATAAAAGTTTAGTCAAATGGCGTGGGTATAGCGATAAATTTAACAGTTGGATTCCAACCAAACAAATTACGATATGATGTTATTATAAATTTCCTCATACTTTTGTTTGACATATTTACATCGTACTGGTTTACATAGCGATATTAGATATTGTCTGCGATCGTCAGAGATCGTCATTAGATTAAAAATTTTGACAAATATGAAATCGAATTTGATATTTTTCTGTCGTCCTGAAATATTGATATTTAAGAAAGGTCTGATTAGCTGCCAAAATATTTGCTGTTCGTCAACGGTAAAATTAAATTTTAAAATTTTTTTTGCAATGTGATACTTGACATTATATTTTCCAGTGGTTGGTCTGCTGTAATTGGATCTGTCAGCAACAGTGACTATTTCACCATCATCAGATTCGTTGTTATACAAAATATCATCTTCGCTATAACCAACAGATTTGTCTATCATATAGTTAGAGATTGTGGCGACCTTATCGCTGACACTGTCGCTGGATAGTTGAGCGAGTCGTTTCATCAAGTTCATATTATAATATACTTTTGTCTAATTTGTTATTATAAGATGACTGACGAGGTAAAATATCATCAAAAAGTTAAGGTGTTAAACTACAACGAACTAACCGAAGCGGTGAGAAAATGCTTGTCGGGTTATAATACATATTCTGTTGATGTTATTGTAATGCAAGGTGATTCTCACAAAATATTACTAACAAAAGCAGAAAAAAAAAATCAGTGAAAATACAATAACGACGCTAAAATTTGATTGCGATGATATCATAGCATTTGCTCATCACTGCTTGACTAAAACCGAATTACAAAATATTATTAATCATCATATCTAAAAATAATACTAGCATTATATTCTCTTGAAAAAGTTGATCTTGTTGTTCCGTCGGCAACAAATTTTATTGACCTAGGATTTATCTTATAATAATTTGCCGCGGCTGTAATCGATTTAAATTTGATCTCATCTTCTGTTTCGAGGTTTAACGAAATAACAGGTTTTGCTGGAAATCTAAAATTAATACTACCACCTCGTCCTTTTCTCACATTTTCCTGCTGGGTAACTAATTCTAGATTTTCCAATCGATTATCAGTTTTTATACCGTTAATGTGATTAATAACAAAACCTTCGGGTATAGATCCGTTGAATACCTCGTAAACAAAACGATGTGATAAATAGTTAACAAAATCTGTCGATGTTCCTCTAACTTTTATTATGAGATATCCCATATTGTTCATGGTACCAACAACATTTTTAGTTTTCCTGTTTCTTATAATACCGCGATCGTTAGTCTCGTATAAATCAAAGACCTGGTGCGGCTGAAACTCGTCTTGTAAGGATAAATTTTCAATATTGTCATCAGTGACTGACCTGTTACAATGATATACACGCTGTCCCTCTGGAATATCATCGCAGAACAACGTGTAAATAAAATCTTTTCTAAACATCGTAATTCTCTCAGTATTATCTCCCTTTACACTAATCGTATAACCCGCTGACGTTAATCTGCCAACAGGTATTCTAGTTTCGATGTTAATAACCGAACCAAGTGCATTTCCAGCGTATAGGTTGTACTTTAGGTGAATGTAATACACCTCTTGCTCACGTGCGCTCGTCAGATTTGCTGTCATTATACTATACACTTTTTTTATCTCTAATTGTTTTCTAGCGCCGGTAAATTATCAATTAGATTTTAGACTATAGTATAGCGATGTTGAAATTGCGTGATATAGCCAAGAAGAGACTTATTGGAGAACCTGTTAAAATAGCTACTGCTTTTGCAGGTTTTGATAATAGTTATCAGTTTGATAATCAAAATGTTTTGGTAAATTTTACTGCAACAAATCTCTTTCATTTGCTACAGACGACTGTAAAACATGAGCTTGAAAAACATAAGGGTCTAAGAATATTAGTGCAATATCACGTTATATTTTCAAAACTACTTGTGACGAAAGAATCGACTAACACGGAAACTACGGACCCTTACATCAACGCCAAATCTAGACGTGTTTTACTTGGTAGTGATATTTTGTCACTAGCTGATGAAATACATCAAGAAATTTGGAAAAAAATAGAAGAATTTACCGAATTAGGTTCGGGTTGGAAGTTTGAAATGATCAAGGAAATTTTGTTTCACACGATGAAATATGACGCATTACGCGGTAGTTTGTATATCGACCTGCCACCAAAAATAAAAAATAAAAAATGCTGTATAAACGTAAAAAATGTCGATAGAAAATGTTTCCAATGGGCTGTTCTTTCTGCGCTATTTCCAGCAGAAAAACATGCTGATCGTGTTGAGAAGTATATTAGTCACGTGTCAAGATTAAATTGTGATGGTATTGACTTTCCAGTGGCAGAAAATCAAATACCAAAATTTGAAAAGCAAAATAATGTTTCGATTAACGTTTTCGGATTAGATGAAAAAGAAAACGTCTATCCGAGATATATTTCAGAAAAAGCTTCACAATCGACTATCAATTTACTGTTTTATAAAAGTCATTACGTTTGGATTAAAAATTTTAACGGACTAGTTGGTGGACAGTATAATAAACGAAAAAAGAAAACGTTCTTTTGTTATCGCTGCTTACACGGTTGTAATGACCATGAAAAATTACAAAAGCATTTGCAGTACTGTAGTGACGCACAACGAGTAACAATGCCGTCCAAAGAAAATAGCGTGTTACAGTTTGTCCATCATAATCACAAACTAAAAATTCCTTTCGTCATATACGCTGATTTTGAGTGTTTACTTCAACCTGTACTTGGCGTAGAAAATGATCCTAACCAATCGAGTACAAGGAAAACTCAAAATCATGTTCCGTGCGGAGTAGCGTACAAGATAGTTTGTTGTGCTGATTCGAGATTATCTAAACCAATCCAACTCTATCGTGGTAAAAATCCAGCTGTCTGGCTTCTAAAGCATTTGATTAACGAAGTTGATCATATATTTAATCGTTTGAAAAGAGTAACTCCGATGATAAAATTGACACCTCAACAAGAATTTGATCATGAGAAAGCGGAAATTTGTCATATTTGTGAAAAATCTTTTGACGATAACAAAAAAGTACGTGACCATTGTCATTTGACCGGACAGTACCGTGGAGCGGCTCATGACCAGTGTAATTTAAAATTTCACGCTCCAGATTTTATTCCAGTTATTCTTCACAATTTTCGAGGATATGATAGTCACATCATCGTAGAAGCTTTTGGTGATCCTGAGATAAAAGCTCATCTAAAACTTGATAATAACATCAAATGTATCCCAAATAATTTTGAAAAGTATATGTCAGTTACGCTAGGTAAATTACGTTTTATTGACAGCCTGCAGTTTATGGCAGCATCGTTAGATGAGCTAGTAAAAGGTTGTAGTAAATTTAATAACCTAAGAGACTGTTTTGGAGATAAATTTAATCTACTAGCTAAAAAAGGAGTTTTCCCATACGAATATCTCGACGATTGGAGTAAATTTGATGAAACATCTTTACCTGACAAAGACAAATTTTACTCGCAACTTAAAAATGAAAATATCACCGATGATGAGTACAAGTATGCACAAGATATTTGGAAAGAATTTGATTGTGAAACGTTTGGTGATTATCACGATTTGTATCTAAAAACTGACGTGTTATTATTATCAGATGTTTTTGAAAGTTTTCGTGAAGTGAGTTATAATAATTACGGACTAGATCCTTGCTGGTATTATTCTGCTCCGGGACTATCATGGGATGCTTTGTTAAAGTTTAGTAAGGTAAGGTTAGAATTACTGACAGATGTTGATATGTTCAATTTTATTGAAAAAGGTATCAGAGGCGGTATTAGCGTGATAACGAAAAAATATTCTGAAGCAAACAACAAATACTTGAAAGAGTATAATCCTGAGCTTCCTTCGAAGTATATAGTTTATCTAGATTGTAATAACTTGTACGGGTATTCGATGGCAGAACCAATGCCATTTGGTGGATTTCATTGGATCACGGCTGATCGATTTCTATCAGAGACAGAAAAAAAGATACCCGACGATGTTTCGTATTTTGTTGAAGTTGATCTCGATTATCCAACTTCACTACACAAATTGCATAACGATTACCCTTTCTGTGCAGAATCGATGGTCATAGATTATAGTTTGTTATCAAAAGAACAACAATCGTTAGCATCACCAAGACAACATTCTACGGTAAAGAAATTAGTACCAAATTTGTTTCATAAACGTAATTATGTTTTGCATTACAAAGTTTTAAAGCAAGCAGTTGATGCTGGTCTCGTGTTGAGAAAAGTTCATCGCGTACTAAAATTTAATCAATCACCTTGGATGAGAGGTTACATTAACTCGAACACTTCGAGAAGAGCTGTGGCAAAATCTGATTTTGAGAAAAACTTTTTCAAACTGATGAACAATTCCGTTTTTGGTAAGACGATGGAGAATATTAGGAAACGCGTAAATATCGAACTAGTTAATGATATCCATCGCAGAAACAAACTTGTGTCAGACGATGATTTTATGAGCATGAAAATTTTTAATGAGAATCTTGTTGCGATACAAAGAAGAAAAACAAATCTAAAACTAAACAAGCCGATATACGTTGGAGCTTCAGTGTTAGATTTATCAAAGTGGCTGATGTATGATTTTCATTATAATTTTGTTAAAAATCAATGGCCAGCCAGTAGATTATTGTTTACTGATACTGATTCACTCGTATATGAAATCGAATGCGAGGACGTCTATCAGGATATGTATGATAATAGATATCTGTTTGATCTTTCCGATTACCCACGTGACAGTAAATTTCATGAAAAAAAAAAAAAAAAAGTTATTGGTAAGTTCAAAGATGAAATGAACTCGAGCGCTATCAAATACTTTATCGGATTAAGAAGCAAAATGTATGCCGTATTGTTAGACAATAATAAAATAACGAAAAAAGCAAAAGGTCTGCCTCGTGATTTCGTTAAAAAATTTATGAAATTTGATGATTACAAGTATGCACTCGGCGCTGATGGCGCTCGTGGCGGTGTTAGTTTTATGAGAGCTATGGTAATTCGATCGAAACATCATAAGCTCAAAACAGATGTCATTATCAAACGTGGATTATGTAATTTTGATGACAAACGTTATTGCGAAAACGGGGTAGATACACTTGCACTTGGCTATTGTCACGATGATAGATCTATACTTGACATTATCTTTGCAAACTAAAATTTTATCTAAACTTAAGAAATAATGTTTGAAAATTTAACAGTGACAAATAGCTACAGTAACAAAATCAAATATCTAATGATTGATGGCAAACAATTGACAGTTGAAATTAATAACGAAACATCAGGCATATGCTTTAGTGGAACACATGGCAAGCTAAAACTTTCACTCATCAGATCTGATGACAGCGAGTATTTCAATTATCTCGAACAATTGTATCAAAAGTTGCTAGAGGAATTTAAAAATTTTCACAGTCCGATTAGCCAACAAAAATATACTAAACTTACAATTGATCTCGATCGGTCAAAAATATATTTTATCAACAAAAAATATCCTCTTAACAAACCGCAAATAAAAGATTTGTTAGAATCTCGTCGGCGTGTGAGCGGTAAAATAAAGTTTAATCTCTATCATCACGATAATGAAATATTTCTAATGGCAATAGTTGAAACATTAATCATTGGTGATGAAATATAAATATATCACTTACCTGATTCTCCTCTTCTTGAAAGTCATCCCGCAATGAATATGAGAAAATTGAACGGCTTTATTCCAGTGATTTGGAATGTTCTCGAGAATCACGTGACACATTTTACCTATCTCTCCCTTGAAAGTTCAGCGACTGCAGATGGACTCATTTAATCTCAAAATATATTTGAGCTAGAATCAGCCTTTCATTCTGATGAAAAAAAAGACTCATTTAATCTCAAAATATATTTGGACTAGAATCAGTCTTTCATTCTGATGAAAAAAAAAAAGACTCATTTAATCTCAAAATATATTTGAGCTAGAATCGGCCTTTCATTCTGATGAAAAAAAAGACTCATTTAATCTCAAAATATATTTGGGCTAGAATCGGCCTTTTGGTTTTTTATAAATCGTTTGGGGGCGGGAATTTTAGGTCTCTGATAGAGTAATTTATATTTGTTCTGAGAGTGGGGAGGGGGCGAAAGAGGACTTTGGGCTAGAATCGGCCTTTCATTCTACTACTCTAGTCATGCCCTGCGCTCTCCACAAAGCGTTTGCAGATTCGCCTTCTTGGCCGTTGGATCATACAGTTGATCTCTTCCGCCCAGTCTGCCGAAGCTGGCTTTGCATGCAAGGATAGGCAAGCTCCTAACTAACCGAGGTTTCAATGTTCTAAGGCGGCGTATCCAGTAAGATTCCTTTTCTTTCCTGGTTTCGGAACTCCAGTTGGGGTTGTGAGCAATTGCAATAAGTGTTATATCACTGAAAGTGTGGCCAGGGGAGGAGAAGTGTTCTGCGACCGGGTTTTTGTACACCTTCTTTGTCATCCAATCAGATCTATGAAGGTTGATCCTTCTGCGTAGCTTTTCAGTTTCTCCGACATACTGAAGGCTACAGATCTTACATGTGATGAGATAAATTACATTCTCTGTTTTGCACGTTTTGTTTGGACCATGTATGTTTTGCTTTTCTCTAGTCACTGTGCTAGAAAATGTCCTGGTCTCTATCATATGTTGACAGGTTTTGCATCTTTTATCGCCACAGGGACCAGATTGACTAGGGTGGTCTTGATTAGTGATTGGCGTTAGCTTCGCCCTGACTAGAATGTCCTTGAGGTTTATTGGTCTCCGGTAGGCTACAACAGGTTTGTTTGGGAGGATTAACTTTAGTGCATCCGATGATTCCACGATGGGCCAGTGTTTCTCGATGATTTTACCTACTTTGGGGTTGTCTGAATGGTAGGTTAGGATAAATGGTACCCTATCAGCCTTTTCCTTCTTTCCATATTTTATTAGGTCATCGCGGTTTGTTTGTTTAGCCCTTTGGGTTGCCTCCGCAATCAGGTCTTTGTCATAGCCTCGGTAAATTAAATGTTTTGTTAGCTCCTCAGACCTTTTAGGAATGTTTCATCGTCGGAGCATATTATGTGTATCCTCAGTGCCTGGCTACATGGGATATTCCTAATGCAGTGTTTTGGATGACACCTGGTTGGGAGGAGATACTGGTGTTTGTCGGTTGGTTTCGAGTAGATGTCTGTATGGAGTTGTTTTCTGCCAGTCTGGTTGTTGTGCCTAAGAAAACGTGGTTCGAGTTGGAGACTTCTGCCGTGAATTTGATTGAGAGATGGAAGTTATTTGCCTTTGATAAGAAATCGTCCAGACTTTCTCTTCCATTTTGCCACTTCATTTCTATATCATCGATAAAGCTTACCCGCTGGTATGGTGTAAGTTCAACCGATGCTAAAAGTTGACCCTCTAGTTTTCCCATAAAAATATTAGCATACGAAGGGGCCATTTTTGTACCCATTTCAGTTCCATTGATTTGGAGGTAGTTTTCTTCATTAAATTCAAAGTTACTGAGGTTTAGGACAAGCTCCAGTAGTTGGACTAGGAAGAGTGTGGGTGGATTGTCTACAGTTCTTGTTTCCCATGCTTCTCTACACGCCTGTATCCCTTCGTTGTGCGGTATGTTAGTATATAAATATGTGACGTCTAAGTAAACAAGCAATGTATCTGGCAGTAATAGTTCGCTTGCTTTGCTTTTTATGAGGTAATCTGTCGTGTCCTGAAGATATGATGGTAATTTGTGGACATGTAGTCTCATAAAATAATCCAAATATTCTGATATCTTTTCTGTGGGATGCCCGTTACCGGAGATTATAGGTCTACCTGGGTTTCCTTGTTTGTGGATTTTAGGTAGAAGATAAAATCTACCTGCCCTTGGGTCTTCTGGGCTTAAGTAGTTTCTCGTTTGCTGGTCTATGTGCCCGATTTGGTACGCCTCGTCAATAATATTAGTGATGGATTTTGCATGTTCCAGCGTTGGATCATGGTCTAGTTTTTGGTAGAACCTAGCGTCACTTAGTTGTCTACTTGCTTCACTAATGTAGTCTTCCCTATTCATAACGACCACAGCGGAAC
The DNA here is from genome assembly GCA_016617855.1 of Megalonaias nervosa. Lineage (NCBI taxonomy): Eukaryota > Metazoa > Mollusca > Bivalvia > Unionida > Unionidae > Megalonaias > Megalonaias nervosa. Next base: position 9,060 of record JAECUM010070942.1, on the reverse strand, counting down.
CCTTATCTGCAGATATATATATATATATATATATATATATATATATATATATATATATATATATATATATATATATATATATATATATATATATATATATATATATATATATGCTTCAATTCCGTGCAATTCAGGAGATACTGTAGTATACTGTTCCAAATCACAAATCCAATCACAAATACATTACGGTAAATCTGGAATCTCTGCATCCAATAATCATTTTTTCACATGAATGTCATAACAAATGAAAATGTTTAATGTTGAAACTAATACATTTTATATGTACGAACATTGATCGTCTACCATAACATACGTCAAACTGAGACACCACCGAATTTCAATTAGACATTCTGTGTTCAGAAAACTATCTTGTCTGCGTTAAATGTTGTACTTGTTTTCAGAAGGAGATTTACTCTTTGAGTTGCAATTTGTAAAAGTAAACATCCACTTTTAAATAGTAATTATTATAGAACTGTGTCTGGGACTATTTGTTTTACGTGCAAACGCAAGAAAGGTGCATCAATGAGTGATAATGAACGGAATAATTTTGTCTTCTTTCTCTCAACTATTTCATTTAAAACACGATGTGATAAAAAGAATCTCAAATATGTTATAGCTTAATATTAAATTTATGAAACTTGTCGAACAATATCCAGCTTTCGCTAGCCAAGGCTCGAAAATGCTTGACATTAGTCTACAAGTTTCATAAATTCAATATTAAATCATTACTCATTTGAGATTCTCCCTATATTATTCAACGACAATTTTTCTTCATTATTCCTGCTGACTCGTACCACCTTTCCCTACATGCTTTACATTTTACTTTTCCTCCACAGTAATTCAATGCCCTGAGCACCAAAGCAAAAGATTTTATTATGTATATGGCTGGTGTCAATGTTTCGTGTAAGTAGACAGTAAAAATAAGTTTTTGTCTTGTAATTTCATCTGTATTTTAGCAAACTTTGTAGTTGATTTCAACTTACGAATACAAATTATTCACGTGTAGACAACTGTAACATCTTTCTCTAAATATTACACATACGCACATGCAAGCAGACAAAAACGCGAAATTGTCAGCAAACAAGTGATTTATTTTGCCTTTTGGTTAGCATACGATCAGAGGTACAAAACATATAGTTTCATTTTTTGTTGATTCTTAAGGTTGTAACTTTTTTGTCATGTGATAAACGTTTTTCTTTCGACGTTTTAATAATTATTGCAATACACCGAATTTTTATTTTGTTTCGATAATCCATGATGTCTTTAGACACATATATCTTGCAATTAAAACGTCAAACAAGGCATTTTATATCATATTTCCCATCCACGTATCAATCCCTACCTGTAAATAAAATAATATTATACAACGTCTGCATAAAACAAAAACGTTTCCTTACTAGCAACTGTATGTAACAGTCGGAGTTTTCTAGTCTTTACTGTAATTGATGAAGGTTCGCGATGCACAATGATCAACGACATACAAGACCACCATAATTACTACATTACACAACTGATTGTTGTTATTCAGCAAGTGCATTTTTCAAATAGGAAGAAAGTTAATTTCAGTTAAAAATATAATGGTTGCTGGAACTATCAGCCGATTACGGTACTTAGAATGCGTACATGTATACGTCTGACCTACTAACGATTCGAACGACGCATTTACAAATTTGACATAATTAGGAGAAAATTTTATAGATTGGGGGCGATTGCAGAGATCATATTTGATTACCGGAGATGATATTTAATAGATGTCATCGATCTTTATAGAAAATACTGGGCTTCATTTGATCCATCACTGTGTGTAACCTTCGTAGGTCACGGCCATTACTGTTGATAGCCAACTGAGCATGCACAAGACAGGTCCAGTATATCCTATCCGTAGAGGGCGATATCAGTTATCAAATTGCAGTTCAGCAAAGGATTTTGGATAAATTTTCAATAAAGTAGTTTTCCCTGGTGATAATTTCAACAAAAATATCTTTTTAGTTGGAAATAATAATTATGTTTGCATAGATTTATAGTCTCAACACGAGTGAAGATGTTCCAACAATTTTCCAACTTCTCCAACATCCAGCACTTTTCCAACAGTCCTCCAACTTTCAACAGTTTTCCAGCAAATTTCCAACCAGACGATATTTATGACCCGAAAAATTTCGAATCGGAACCCAGCAAGCCAGAACGCCGGTGCACAAGCAAGGAGGCAAGAGACCATCCGAAGCCCAAATTTGTTGGGTATGTAAAACAGTATGTAACAGCCAGGTTTAAGAGTCAATATAGTAAGACATGGGTGTCTACTTTAATTTAATTTAGTTACTTATATAATTTACTTAATATTTATTTTGCAATTATTTTATTGCATTAACAATTTCGTTAGTTAAATTTTTTTAAGATACTGTAATTTCAGTATTTAAAGTAGAACTACAGTTTCTCGTATTATTCTAAAATAATAATTTCTTCACTTGCAATATTTCATCTAGGATCCATTTGCCTGAGTTTGAGATATTTATATATGTGACATTTAGTTCCTGTTCTTTGAGAAGACTTGTTTGCAAGTCCTAGTTGCATAAATGTTAAAGAGTTCGCCTTGACGACTGGATACATTGCAGCTAGAAAACTTCGTTTGGGCGATCATTGGTGACGTTTTCTTATCAATCGTGTGTGGTCATTGAATGAGTCAAATTTTTCTTCACATGCCACACTTTAACTAATATTAATTGTGCGTGGTCATTGAATGGAAACCTTTTCTCATCACATACCACGCTGTTACTAGTAAACATTTTGTGATCATTGGATGAAAAATAATTATCTCCTTATATCACACCTACTAAATTCTATAAATGTATGTGTGATCATTGAATGTATATATTTTTCTTCAAATATCACTTTCTTAGACTGAAACTATCTATCTATTGAACTTATATACGTCTGTCGGGAGAATATAATCCCACCGACCCACTATATCCAACTTTAAGTAGTCGTTAGTTAGGACTAAAGGACACAACTCTTTTCTGTGATGAGACAGTAACAGGTCAAGTTGTTTCCCTTGATGAACTTCAGTTAAATTAACTCAAGTCGACATTATCTATTAGAATTCTAAGTGATAAAGTCATTTTCTGCCCAAGATTATCTATTATATGAATAAAGAGAATCTTCTCAATAGTACACCCACCCCCTTTCCCACAGCCAGTAATCAATAATAAACTAACTAGGAGTCAAGTCACACAGATACAGTAAGTTGGCGATATTTTCCCCTGCACATCAGTGACTGCAAGAAAGGTAAAAGTCAACCGTGTAAAATGTTACGAGTTTAGGCTCTTACAAAAAGTAACAAGAAAAGAGTGAAGACAAAAAGCTTTGTAAAATTTAACAAATAATTTATTTCCCTAGAAAACCAAGGTAAGAATGAGAAAACGAACTTACTGTTTTACGAATCAAATCCAAAATTAATCCAAGAATTAAAAAATAGAAGTTCTATTATTAAAAAGTCCTAAATAAATCAGAGTTCGAGATGAAATCCAAAATGGAAGGTGATGACGTCTGTTGTAACCTGGGAAGTACTGTGGTGTCAACAGTTCTTTGTTGAATCACATAAAATAAAATGCCAGTTTTGAATTCCGAATAAATTTCAATTAATGTCTTTGTGCAAGAATTTTTTAGGAGCACTTGTATTTCCAGGGAAAATGATCATTTGAAATTCAATAAAATAAAAATTCAACTCAACCTGGTCACAACATATGTTTAGAGCCTGACTAAACAATCTTCTATCAAGACAACAGTTATAAACTAATTTAAGACGCAAAACAGATTCCCGGATGAAGGCCAACCTTCTAGAAAAATTGGAAGTTTGTAATAATAGACACACGCTTGATGTCATGTAGTCCAGGTATGGCCTTGATTCCACATAACAAGTCTTACTATGAGAAAGAATTAAAAAACATAAATAAAAAAAGTTGTTTACCACAACTGTCACTGGTTCTGAATCAAGGTCAGAAACTGGATACAGTGTTTCTATTACTGGTTGTTTATCAGTAAAATAAAAAATCAGGTCAAACAGAACTGAACTGAATTTCTAAAAGAAATGTCAAATCTAGTAGACGAAGTTATCATTACAATAACATGTAATGGAATAAAAAAATTTTAAAACTCACAAACAAATAATTAAATTACATATACATAACAAAAAGGGACACCCGAATGTCAGACCTGATGTCAAAGTCCACATGTTCATCATTGTGACGCATTACTGTGAATCTTTGTGATTGCTGCATAATCAATTTATTGCTGTATAATTTATTCGAATCTTGCATCTTGAATAAACATGTATAGGATGCATACGTATGTTTGACTCTCTCATGCTTCTAATCAATTTTACTGCATGAGGTGTCTTCAACAAATAAAGTGTCAGTCTCTGGGGTTGTCGTATGAAAAAGTGATAGAGAAATAAAATATATAACGGCCAAAAACCGTTACATGTTTTTAGAACAGGGCCAGTTCTGATCTCATGGCAAGTTCATAAGGAGAGATGAAAAAGGTTTAGACAAGGAAACAAAGAAACAATGTTGCCATATATTAATTTCAGATGTCAAGATCGAATATCAAGACAAAATGTAGGATACTACCAGACAATACAATCTTTTTGTAGCGAAAGCTTCTTTAACGAAGCAAGAAAAAATATTTTGATTGAATATTTGATGGAAAATAATTTTTGGATAAAATTGCTCTGCATTTGATTAGTAAGTCTCTAGCTGGCTCTGAAATGAAAGTAATAGAATTGAAATTCAAACACCAGATTTAAATAGATCAAAGAAAACTTCAGCTACAAAATGAAGAAGGATAAATGCCATTGCATTTGCCGAGAAAGGAAAGGGACAGATATAGAAAGAGAAGAGAAGCAAATGCAAATGAAAAAGGAAGAGATGGATATACAGAAAGAAAGAGAAAGGATGAAAAGGAAATGCAGTATAGATTAAAGGAATTAGAACTTGCAGTGGGAAAACACTCCCACACATTACACACAAGTACAGGTTTTGATGTTACTAGAAATATTAGATTAATACCTACTTTTATAGAAAAAGAAGTTGATAAATATTTCACTCATTTTGGAAAAGATGCTGAAAATTTGAAATGGTAATGAGAGCATTGGGCTCTATTGTTACAAAGTGTACTTACTGGCAGTGTTCTTGCTATCTAGTTTTCAATGTCAGTACAACAAAGTGTTGATTGTGACGTGCTTAAGGAATGTATGTTGAAGGGTTATAAGTTGGTACTGAGGCATATCGACAAAGATTTAGAAACTGTAAAAAACAAAAAAATGGACTGATCTGAGTCGAATTGCAATAGAAAAAGAATAATTATTTGAAAGGCGGTGCTCAGCCAAGAAGGTTGATCAAAACAACGATAACCCGGACAATTCATATTAGATGAAGAATAATAAAATAAATTTCAGCCATAGTGATGATAAGACCTAACCTTGATGAGCGAAATGTTGAATGTTTAGGAAGTGCTGCTTGTAAAGCTGACTATTATCCACTGACTCAAACAATTTGTAAATAATTTTTCCTCTGTAGGTTTTTTTTTTTTTTGGGTAGGGGAATCCACTTCAGTCTCATATGAACACTCCAAATCTCAATTTGGCACAACTTTTAGGACTCAAATTTCTGACAAGGCTGATCAGACATTCTCATCTCTTCCTTCATGCACCTATTGCAACAAGAAAGGGCACGTTATTTCTGTTTGCTATAAATTTGCAAATAAGCAATAGAGTCAAGGCAGACCTATTCCGAAGGCTCTTATTTCTAAGCTGTCAGGGTCACTGTCATGTATTGAAAGCAATACATCTGTTGGGTCCAACAAACCTCTGTCTGAGTTTAGTATGAATAATTATGAACCATTCATATCGAAATGTTCTATATCACTTATTGGTGATTCTGCCAAGTCTATTAAAATTTTATGGGAGACAGGAGCTTCTTAGAGTCTTTTATTGTCAATTATTTTGCTTTTTTCTGAGAAGACTTCTCTCGATGAAGCTGTTCTTATTCCTGGAGTACACTAAGGAATTGTTAATGTTCATCTCAGTTGTGTAAATTATTCATCAGACAAATCTTAAGACTCTTGACAGTCACAACACTGACTTCTTGACCCATCGTGGGTATACATTTATTACTAGATAGTAACCTAGCTGGAGGTAAGATTATGGTCAATATACTTGTAACTGACAAGCCTTGTTTGGATAACAAAATCGATCCTATTGAAGAAAAAAAATTCCTGATTTAAACCCAGCTTGTGCATATACGATACCTTTGACAATTAAAAGATACTGATCACAGTGATCCTCCTTTACTACTCATTCTCTTTCTCTAATCAGGGTAACACACGAAACTAACTCTTTTTGAAAAGGAACAAGATCCTTAGCGATTTCCTGCTTGTTTCAGGAGCTATTAGTTCAACTGAAGCCACACAAGTACCTGTTTGGTATTTTTAGAAAATAGGGTCATTATGGGACATTGGAGACTCAGCTGAGGTACCCGCTATTGACGATTGGTCAGTGACCTATCAGGTTGTTTATCCTAAGTCTTACAGACGAGAATTTCTTAGTTTAGAGCATGAAACACCTGCTCCTGGTCATTGTGGGGTCAATCAAACTTATCACGAGATCTTAAATATTTTTAGTGACTGAAAATAAAATGTGATGTTTGTAAATACTGTAGATCTTGTCACACTTGTCAAACGGTCAGAAATCCCATCAGAAGATACATAAGGCTCATCTCAACGTATTATTGCACTCGACGAACCATTAGCAGAATAGTGGTATACTATGTCGGTCCCTTACCTAAGACCAAGCCAGGCAACCATTACTTTGTTGAACCATAATGTGTTTGTCCACGATATTTCTAAATGTATTCTTTTGAGGAATATTAAAACTAATACCATAATAAAAGATTTTATAAAGGATTTTTTTTTACACAATTTGGCCTTCCCAAATCTATCCAATCTGATAAAATATCAAATTTTCCAGCATGTTGGGCATGAATTATTCATCGAACAATTTAAATCTTCTGCCTATCACGATGGAAGTCAAGGAACTTCAGAAAGATTTAATCAAACTTTGAAAAATATTATTTGATCACATTGCTTTCATAAGGAAAATATTGGGAAGATAGCGTTCATTTTACTGTCATTTGCTGGTAAACCAGTTCAATAATAGTTAGGTTTGAACTAGTGTTTGGACCTACTGTCCGTTTATAAACGAAGTTATTAAAAGAGAAACTCCTTTCAACTGAAAATTCTGAAATTATTCTTCTTGACTATGTATCTGACGTTAAATGTAAGTTGTCAAAGGCTTGTGAATTGACTTAAACTAAACTTCACTCTACTCATTCTAACATTAAATCAAGGTATGAGAGAAATACAAAGTAAATGAATTTTCAGCCTGGCGATAGGGTTCTGGCTCTTATACCCATCACTCAAAACCCTATTCAGGCGAAATATTATGGTCTTTATACAGTAGAAAAGAAAGTAAGTAACTTAAATTATGTGATTAATACTCATCGGAGTAGAAACAAAAACAACTTCGCCATATAATTGTGCTAAAGGTGTATGTTGATAGAGGTAGTCAGTCAGTGTAGATCTTCCTGTTCGACACTGTGAGTATGGAATGAAATCGGACTAGAGACTTTGGTATAACTAATCTTCTTTATTCAGAAATACTGAATATCAGAAACTCTCACATTTGCATCCACAAGAAAAGACTGAACTAAAACAGCTATTACTTAAATATGAGCAATTGTTTTCAGATGTTCACAAAAACCTAAACAAATAAGATCTACCGTGACGCTGAACTTGTCGAGTCTAAACATGTGAAACGGCATCCTTACAGGATGAATTCTCTCAAACAGGCTTATTTGTAAACAGAAATTCAATATTTGCTGGAGAATGATTTCATAGAACCATGTAAAAGCAACTGGAGTTCACCGCATATTCTAGTACCAAAACCAGATAATACTTTCTGCATGTGCACCGACTATAGAAAAGTGAACAGTGTCACAAAAAAAAGTTCATTTCCAAGGCCAAAAAAAAAATTGATTACTGCATTGACAAAATTTGAAAGGCAAACTATTTCACCAAATTTGACAATTTGCAAGGATTCTGGCATATTCCCTTTATTTAAAAAGCAAAATAAATTTCGGCATTTGTAACTCCAGATGGTCTTTATAAATATAAAATTATGGCGTTGGGGGTGAAAGGTTCGACTTGTACATTCCAACGTTTAATGAACATGATTACATCTGGTCTAGATAATTGTGACGCTGACATCTCCAACGACACCAGGAAAGATCACTGGAAACCAATCGGAAATTGTTTGATAGACTCTGTGATGCAAATTTGACAATTAATTTAAGTCAAGTTAAGGTCAAGGCTATCTCTGAATTCCATTGTCCATCAGTAAAAAGCACCTGGTGCAATTTTTAGTTATGCCTGGATATTACCGGACATTTTGCTCCAAAATTTCCATAATTGCTGAAGCCCTGTCCAATTTATTGAGTAAAAAAAGAGCATGTTTCATCGGTCTGAAAAATGTTAATATTCTATTGATAAGTTAAATGCCATACTTAAGAGTGCATCAGTTCTTTCAGCTCCAAATTTCAGTGAATCTTTTAAAACGTCTGTTGATGTTGGGCTTGGTGGACTCTTGATTCAAGAAGACAAATATAGTGCATATCATCATATCATCCCGTGTGCTATTTTTCTAAAAGATTACACAAGCACAGATGAAATTAAGTCACAAACGAGAAGGAATGCTTGGCTTTCATATTAGCTCACTTTGAAATGTATGCTAGTTCAGCTCCTTCTCCGATCCATTAGCAGAGAAAAAGTATTTTAAAAAATCAGACATTATTAACGTCGAGTTTGATGTTTCAGGAATACAATATTCACATCAGGCACATCGAGGTAAAAGTAATCTAATTGCAGATACACTTTCACGTGCATATAAGTATTATATTCTCCTTCATGTATATTTTGTGTCATTCACAAGGCATGATTTATTATTTATATATA